>ML677388.1:14225863-14363646 GCA_007922305.1 Dermatemys mawii
GCTACCACTGAGAACAGTCTAGATCCATCCTCTTTGGAACCCCCTTTCAGGTAGTTGAAAGCAGCTGTCAAATCTCCCCTCAGTCTTCTCTTCTGCAGACTAAACAAGGCCAGTTCACTCAGCCTCTCCTCATAAGTCATGTGCTCCAGGCCCCTAAACATTTGTGTTGCCCTTCTCTGGACTCTTTCCAATTTTTCCACATCCTTCTTGTAGTGTGGGCCCCAAAACTGGACACAGTACTCCAGATGAGGCCTTACCAATGTTGAATAGAGGGGAATGATCACGTCCCTTGATCTGCTGGCAATACCCCTGTTTATACAGCCCAAAATGCCATTAGCCTTCTTGGCAACAAGGGTACACTGTTGACTCATATCCAGCTTCTCACTGTAACCCCTAGATCCTTTTCTGCAGAACTGCTGCCTAGCCATTCGGTCCCTAGTCTGTAGCAGTGCATGGGATTCTTCTGTCCTAAGTGTGGGACTCTGCACTTGTCCTTGTTCAACCTCATCTGATTTCTTTTGGCTCAATCCTGTAATTTGTCTAGGTCCCTCTGTATCCTGTCCCTACCCTTCAGCGTATCTACCGCTCCTCCCAGTTTAGTGTCATCTGCAAACTTGCTGAGAGTGCAGTCCACACCACACTCCAGATCATTGATAAAGATATTGAATAAAACCGGCCCCAGGACCGACCCTTGGGGCACTCCGCTTGATACCAGCTACCAACTAGACATAGAGCCATTGATCAGGACCTGTTGAGCCCGACGATCCAGCCAACTTTCTATTCACCTTATGGTCCATTCATCCAGCCCATACTTCTTTAACTTGCTGGCAAGAATACTGTGGGAGACCGTATCAAAAGCTTTGCTAAAGTCAAGGAATAACACGCCCACTGCTTTCCCCTCATCCACAGAGCCAGTTATCTCGTCATAGAAGGCTATTAGGTTAGTCAGGCATGACTTGCTCTTGGTTAATCCATGCTGACTGTTCCTGATCACTTTCCTCTCCTCTAAGTGCTTCAGAATTGATTCCTTGAGGACCTGCTCCATGATTTTTCCAGGGACTGAGGTGAGGCTGACTGGCCTGTAGTTTCCTGGATCCTCCTTCTGCCCTTTTTTAAAGTTGGGCACTAGATTAGACTTTTTCCAGTCATCCGGGACCTCCCCCGATCACGATGAGTTTTCAAAGATAATGGCCAATGGCTCTGCAATCACATCTGCCAAGTCCTTTAGCACCCTTGGATGCAGCGCATCCAGCCCCATGGACTTGTGCTTGTCCAGCTTTTCTAAATAGTCCTGAACCACTTCTTTCTCCACAGAGGACTGGTCACCTCCTCCCCGTACTGTGCTGCCCAGTGCAGTAGTCTGGGAGCTGACCTTGTTCATGAAGACAGAGGCAAAAAAAGCATTGAGTATATTTGCTTTTTCCACACACTCTGTCACTAGATTGCCACCCTCATTCAGTAAGGGGCCCACACTTTCCTTGACTTTCTTCTTGTTGCTAACATACCTGAAGAAACCCTTCTTGTTACACTTAACATCCCTTGCTAGCTGCAACTCCAAGTGTGATTTAGCCTTCCTGATTACACTCCTGCATGCCTGAGCAATATTTTATATTCCTCCCTGTTCATTTGTCCAATCTTCCCCTTCTTGTAAGCTTCTTTTTTGCATTTAAGATCAGCAAGGATTTCACTGTTAAGACAAGCTGGTCGCCTGCCACATTTACTATTCTTTCTACTCAACGGGATGGTTTGTTCCTGCAACCTTAATAAGGATTCTTTAAAATACAGCCAGCTCTCCCGGACTCCTTTCCCCTTCATGTTATTCTCCCAGGGAATCCTGCCCATCAGTTCCCTGTGGGAGTCAAAGTCTGCTTTTCTGAAGTCCAGAAAAAGTTCAGAAGTCTGAAGTTCCTGGATATAGACTGGAAGATAAGCGCTAATAATAACTGAGCTCAGATTTTTCTAGATGCAATAGCTGATGGATTCCGTTATCAAGTAGTTAGTGAGCCAACAATAGGGGATGCCATTCTGGATTTGGTTTTGGTGAGTGGTGAGGATCTCATAGAAGTGGTTGTAGGGGACAACCTTTGGACTAGTGATCATGAACTAATTCAGTTCAAACTGAACGGAAGAGTAAACAAAAATAGATCTGCGACTAGGTTTTTGATTTCAAAAGGGCTAACTTAAAAAAATTAAGGACATTATTTTGGGAAGTGGATTGTGCTGAAGAATTTAGGGATCTAAAGGTGGAGGAGGCCTGGGATTACTTTAAATCAAAGTTGCAGAAACTATCAGAAGCCTGCATCCCAAGAAAGGGGGGAAAAATCATAGGCAGGAGTTGTAGACCAAGCTGAATGAGCAAGCATCTCAGAGAGTTGATTAAGAAAAAGCAGAAAGCATACAGGGAGTGGAAGATGGGAGGGATCAGCAAGGAAAGCTACCTTACTGAGGTCAGAACATGAGGTCTCCCATAAAGTGAGAAAGGCTAAAAGTCAAGTAGAATTGGACCTTGCAAAGGGAATTAAAACCAATAGTAAAAGGTTCTATAGTCATATAAGTAAGAAGAAAACAAAGAAAGAAGTAGGTCCGCTAAAAACTGAGGATGGAGTAGAAGTTAAGAATAACTTAGGCATGGCCCAATATCTACACAAATACTTTGCCTCAGTCTTTAATGAGGCTAATGAGGAGCTTAGGGATAAAGGTAGCATGGCAAACGGAATGAGAATATGGAGGTAGATATTACCATATCCGAGGCAGAAGCCAAACTCGAACCACTTAATGGAACTAAATCGGGGGGCCCAGATAATCTTCATCCAAGAATATTGAAGGACCTGGCACACCAAATTGCAAGTCCATTAGCAAGAATTTTTAATGAATCTGTAAACTCAGGGGTTGTACCATATGACTGGAGAATTGCTAATATAGTTCCTATTTTTAAGAAAGGAAAAAAAAAAGTGATCCGGGTAACTACAGGCCTGTTAGTTTGACATCTGTAGTATGCAAGGTCTTGGAAAAAATTTTGAAGGAGAAAGTAGTTAAGGACATTGAGGTCAATGACAAATGGGACAAAATACAACATGGTTTTACAAAAGGTAAATCGTGCCAAACCAACCTGATCTCCTTCTTTGAGATAGTAACAGATTATTTAGATAAAGGAAACGCAATGGATCTAATTTACCTCGACTTCAGTAAGGTGTATAATACAGTGCCACACGGGGAATTATTAGCTAAATTGGAAAATATGGGGAACAATATGAAAACTGAAAGATGGATAAGGAACTGGTTAAAGGCAAGACAACAGAGGGTCTTGCGGAAAGGCAAACTGTCAGGCTGGAGGGAGGTTACCAGTGGAGTTCCTCAGGGATCGGTTTTGGGACCAATCTTTTTATTACTGACCTAGTCACAAAAAGTGGGAATGTGTTAATAAAGTTTGCAGACAACACAAAGTTGGGAGGTATTGCCAATTCAGAGAAGGACTGGGATATCATACAGGAAGACCTGGATGACCTTGTAAACTGAAATTTTAATAGGGAGAAGTGCAAGGTCATTTAGGCATTAAAAACAATAATTTTAGTTATAAACTGGGGACACATCAATTGGAAGTAACAGAGGAGGAGAAGGACCTTGGACTATTAGTTGATCACAAGATGACTATGAGCCGCCAATGTGATATGGCCGTGAAAAAACCTAATACAGTCTTGGGTTGCATTAGGCAAAGTATTTCTAGTAGAGATAAGGAGGTGTAAGTACCGTTACATAAGGCACTAGTGAGACCTCATCTGGAAAACTGTGTGCAGTTCTGGTCTCTCATGTTTAAGAAAGATGAATTCAAACTAGAACAGGTGCAGAGAAGGGCTATTAGGATGATCCGAAGAATGGAAAACTTGTCTTATGAAAGGAGACTCAAGGAGCTTGGCTTGTATAGCCTATCCAAAAGAAGGCTGAGGGGAGATATGATTACTCTCTATAAATGTATCAGAGGGATAAATACCATGGACGGAGAGGAATTATTTAAGCTCAGTACCAATATTGCCACAAGAACAAATGGATATAAACTGGCCAACAGGAAGTTTAGACTTGAAATTAGATGAAGGTTTCTAACCATCAGAGGAGTGAAATTCTGGAATAGCCTTCCAAGGGAAGCAAAAGACCTATTGGCATCAAGACTAAGCTTGATAAGTTTATGGAGGAGATGGTGTGATGTGATAACATAATTTTGGCAATAGATCTTTGATTATGGTAATACATGGGCCTGGTGGCATATGATGGGAAGTTGGACAGGACAGGATCTAAGTTACTACAGAGAATTCTTTCCTGGGTGTCTGGCTGGTGAGTCTTGCCCACATGCTCAGGGTTTAGCTGATTGCCATATTTGAGGTCGGGAAGAAATTTTCCTCCAGGGCAGATTGGCAGAAGCTCTGGGGGGGTTTCGCCTTCCTCTGCAGCATAGGGCACAATTCACTTGCTGGAGGATTCTCTGCACCTTGAAGTCTTTAAACCATGATTTGAGGACTTCAATAGCTCCAACATAGGTTAGGGGTTTACTACAGGAGTGGATGGGTGAGATTCTGTGGCCTGCATTGTGCAAGAGGTCAGACTAGATGATCATAATGGTCCCTTCTGACCTTAAAGTCTATGAGTCTATCTAAGTTGCAGTGGGCGAGGTCTAAGTTGGATATTAGGAAACACTATTTCACTAGGAAGGTGGTGAAGCACTGGAACGGGTTCCCTAGGGAAGTGATGAAATCTCCTTCCTTGGAGGTTTTTAAAAGCCTTGGAAATATCCCTTGTAAATGCAGAATCTGCAAGTGTGAACCTGGCATCTATTCTTCAGGACCTGCCTCAGGAGAGGAGCAAACCAGTCATTCCCGGGAGCTGAGCAGTGAGCTCCCTTCTTCTCTCATTGGGACTATGCAATTTGGAATACTCATTTTGGAAAGAGGCTTGCGAAGTCAAGTCAGGTGTAACCCTTCCACTTCTTGCTTAGATGAGCCTGGTGGGAAATAGGGCAAACCCATCGGCTCCTCTGGCACTGGTGTGCTCCCTGTACACATACAGTGGTTTTGTCCCTCCAGAGAGGAACCTGGTGCATGAGGGATCTCAAAAGCTGATAGGATCCTGGGAGCTCAGTGCAGTATTGCGAGGCACTCCAGCTGCCATTAGCCATATTACTGTGTAGTTAGTGCCACATGCTCTCTTTCCCTCTGTATCCCAAGCCCCTCCCTTTACCTGTGTGTGTATCTGGCACTATTCATTGTGTCTTTCTGGGTATCAGGTCCCATCGGGTTTGTCATTTCCCTAGATAGCTGTCAGGATTTTTTTTTTTTTTTTGCTTCCTCTCTGTAGCAGCCCCATCTGATCGTAATAGCTGTGCAACAGTTATGAACATAAGACCGACCATAGTGGGTCAGACCAATGGTCCATCTAGCCCAGTCTCCTGTCTTCTGACAGTGGTCAATGCCAGGTGTTTCAGAAGAAATGAACAGAACAGGGCAATTGTCAAGTGATCCATCCCCTGTCATCCAGTCCCAGCTTCTGGCAACAGAGGTAACAGCAACCAGAGCATGAGGTTGTGTCCCTGACCATCTTGGTTAATAGCCATTGATGCACCTCCTCCATGAACTCCACCACTTTCTACCAAATGCAAGTAAAGAGAATACGTTGGTCAACTCTTTATCTATTCCTGGCTTCAGTACTGTATACAGGCAGTCCTCAGACTTATGGCCCCATTAGTTCCTGAAAACTGCATCATAAGTTGAAACATAGGAACTCGGAACTGCAATCCACTCCATTGCGGGACCGAGCGTCATACAGTTGAAACCAATTTGGACTGTAAGCAACTTGGGGCAAGGTCTGTGTCTTTACATTTGCCTCTAGAGCACCATGCAAGCCTGCAGTGTTATATAAGTGCCAACGCTTCATTCTGTGTGAACCCAATTGTATATGAGACAATTGGAGGCTCAGTGGCTGTTACAGGAAAGCATTCGCCAGAAAGCAAAGAGCACTAACAAGCAGCATTGCTTAAGGCAGCCAGCAGAGGGACATAAGGGGTTAACACTGCTGGTACCAAAAGATTAGGAGGAAGTTGTCAGCCATTTGAAACTCTCCTGGAATTGAAGCTTTGGGTAGTTTACCTTACAGCATCCCTGCAGGACTCCACTGCAATGATACCATTGTTCAGTTCCTAAAGACAAAAATAGACTATTTGATCAAATCAAGAAGGCTCCTTGAATGTCTCTGCACCAGTGGCTCTAACTTGCTCCACCTGCATTTCAAGAAATCCTTATTCTAGAGTTTTGTTTTAAAGCAAGACTCTGTGGGTTTTAGCAAATCAATCAAAAACCTGTTGAAGCTCTTTTGGGGGGGCTCCTTGGGTTTCTGCAATAACCAGCTCCAACCTTTGTCAGCCCACATCCAGCGCTGAGCAAGCTCCTGGCTGAACCTCAAAAAAGATTGGCTCAGGAGGAGCTAATGTGACAATTGCACAGGAGACTGACAAGATGAGGCATGATTTACAAATCAGGAAGCCCTGCCTTTCAGTTATGCAGGAATGGTAGATGCCTCACCCACTTACATGAGGCACTGACTCACAGCTATGCAATACACCAGCTAAATGACCCCTGCGATTTCACAGTGAAGTCATCTGAACTAGGTGGATCTCAAGTATACTGTTTTATGACAATTCATGCAGGTAAACGAAGACTGGCTTGGTAATGCATAGCAAGTAATACTGAGCCTTGACATTCATTTACATGCTCTTGGGACTCTGTCCCTTAATTCCCAGCATCCCACACGTTAATTATGTTCCTTGGACTTCCTTATGGCATCTCAGCTGCTTTTATGGAAACAATGCTAGGTTTCTGAGCTGGGGCTTCACAATATTTGAGTTGTTTGTTCATTGGCAACGGAAAGCAAATGAGACAAGCTATGTCTACACTACGGACCTCCTCGCAGCAGCATAGGGGTACCGCTGCAGCTGTGCCACTCTAAGGTCTCCTGTGTAGCTGCTGGATGCAGACAGGAGAGAACTCTCCTGCCGGCATAATTAAATCACCTCTAATGAGCGGCAATAGCTATGTTAGCAGGAGAGCATCTCCCATTGACGTACTATGGTCCATACCTGCGTTTCTGTCAGTGAAACTTTTGCCATTTAGGGGGATGTTTTTTTCACATCCCTGACTGACAAAAGTTGTATTGACTATAGTGATAGTGTAGACCCAGCCTTAGACTGAAATGCTTAAATCACTTCTGACGATGTGACTTAGGCTGCTAAATAACTTAGGTTCTTTTGAAATTTTTACCATTAATGTTTTGCATTTAATTTCCTAGGGTGTTTTTAAAGATAAACAAAGAAAAGAGAAACTACACAAACATGTGACTCCTGGAGATGAAGGTATATTTCTTACAAGTATCATGGTATCCCCTGTCATTTAACTGAACCACTAACACCATTAATTTGCTCCAGAATTCACCTCTTGATGCAGAATTGTGTTCCAGAATCTGACTTCATATTTTAAAAACACATTTATTGTGCTGTGGAGAGAACACTGAAAGCATAAACTGAGGGTAAGCTGCTACCATGTTGCCTGCCTGAATCTACAGAGAGCCTGAAACAGAAGCTTTGTGACGTGTGAACTACTCAGTTCATCTTAATCAATGACCTGTGGACTCAGTGGTTCCACATCTATGAGATTCAGTATTTTTGCAAGAGAACATGGAATTCAGCATTCCTGCTGTAACATTTTGCTCCTGCCAAGTGTTCTGTTTGCTGGAAAATGACTGCAGCAGCCTCTTGTTCTCCAGCAAGCCTCACAAGAGGCATTTAAATTGATTTTCCACTGTTGTATGGAACCTTGCAGCATGGGGTCAGGGAGCTAAAGTCCTACTTGAATCCAGGGTATCCCTAGCCTCTGTTTGCCAGAAGCTGGGAATGGATCACTTGGGGATTCTCTGTTCTGTTAATTTCCTCTGGGACACTTGGCACTGGCCACTGTCGGAAGATGGGATACTGGGCTAGATGGACTTTTGGTCTGACCCAGTCTGGCCACCCTTATGTTCAGAGAACAGAAGGAACGAGAAGTGCAGGTTGGGTTGCTCCCTGGAGAGCCAGGGAGATGAATTGCTGTAGCTGGCTACAGGCTCCTCTCCTCCGTTGCAATCAGACATGAGAGAAAGGAGGTTGCTTGGACAGCACTGTGGGAGCCACACCACATGGCAAGCATAATACAAATGTCCTTTCTCTAAGACAATTATTATTAAAAAGAATCACTGATTAATGGCCAGTCAAAGAGTATTTTCATCTGTGGGCCACAGCTGTGTGGGTCAGAAGAGGGATGGGGATGCAGGGCACTTTCTGCAGACAGTATACATAACATTGCAGTGGAGTATAGGGGGTTTGTGGGAGAATTTACTGACTTGCCATGGACTCTAATGGTGCTTGCTGTGAAATTGGTGCTGAAGCTCATGGGCTCTGAGCATGTGCACACCAAAAAATGTGAATTTGATAGAGGTACTGACAAGATCTGAACTGGATACAGCTTCCTAGCTGGATGGAGAGCAATCAGGGGGCAGACTGCATACTGTCTCCCAGTGAGGAGCACAAGGGCCTGGGAGTGACCTAGGGAATCTGCTCTCAGAAGCTTCTAGCCAATGGAAAAGAAAGGGATAGAGAGATGCCTGGCATCCCATCCCTCAGCTAGGGGACAGATCCTGCTGCCATTGGCTTCAGTGGAAGAATTCCCATTGACTCTGATGGGCACTGGATCAGGCCCCAAGAGAGCAGGCATGACTCCCCAGCCATGTATTTTTAAAGCTCTCAGACTTCAGGAAGTCTGCTGTACAGAGGCCAAGGGATGCGATCTGAACATGTGCTCTAATGGTTACAAAGAGACACAACTCTGGGGAGAATCAGAGGCTGGCCAAGCTGCTTAACATCCTTAGAATTCTCACTGGCAAGGGGTCAGTGCTGGAAGGGGTAAAGGTGACCTGCATATTCATAAACACACAGTACATCCTATAAAAGCCTAGCTCCAAGTTTCAGCTTCTCATTGACACAGAAACCGATTTCCCTGCACAATCGTTCAAAAACGCTCCCACTAAACAAAAAGAAAAAACACATTCTACATTTGCTTTTTTAAATCCACCACTATGAACTCCCTCTAATTAGTCTACACGTTTCTGGTAATGAAGGACTCCTTGATTGCCTTTCAACATTCACATCAGATTCACAGTATCAATCTATGTACCTAGATACTTGCGTGGGCTTCATCACCCTAGGGTCTGAGGATAACACTTTCAAAAGCACCGAGATGACTAAGGTGCCTATGTCCTATATTCAAAAGGGGGCTTTGATTTCACTGGGAGTTAGGCACCTACATATCTGAGAATTTGGCCTTAAGAGCCACTAAAGGAATTGAGGCACCTTCTCCCATTGAGAGAACGTCTTTGGAAAATGTGACATAGATATGTCATAACATATGACATAAGTCACATATGTGCTTTTCAAAATGTTACCGTGAATGCCTCCCAACTCTCTCTTATCCTTCCTGGCCATACAGAGGCAGGTGAAGGGGTTTTGGTGGCTTTTAATGAATCTTGAGAATGAAGATGCAGTGGGGAAGCCAAGAAGTGGGCTCTTCCTTTAGCTTGGAATATGGGATGGTAAGTGGTTCTTATTTCTTCGGGAAGAGTTTGCAAGTTGTACTCGAGCTGTCTGTGAGCACAGCACTCACCTTCCTGTGTGTGACCCACAGAGTGCTCCTGGGGGAATTCTGCACCACTGTGCATGCACAGAATTTATGTCTGCAGAAGATTTCTTTACTTCCCCGCAGAAAAATGAATTTTGGACAGGGAAGCAAATGGAAGTCACAAGAGTAATCGTGCAACCCTCCCCAGCAGTATGTTTTGAGCGCTGGGGCAGCTGACAGAGAGGTAAATCACTGTAGGGCAAGGGGCAGAACTGGGGAAGACTCACCTGGTGCCTTGTGACAAAGTGAGGATTTTCCCTTGTTATGTTATATGTGAGCCTATGTGAGTCTGTTGAACCTATGTGAGTTTTATTGTTTTGCATGAATGCTGTTTGTGCCTCAGTTTCCGTGTGTGCTGCACCAATGTCAAGGTGGTGGGAATAAGGGTATGTGACTTTGGCTGAGACCCTCGGGGCAGGTGAGGCTGCTCCAGCCTCCTGCAAATGAGTGATGGACGATGCCCTTTGTAACTTGAGAACTAGGAGGTGGATGCAACCATGTGACTCTTGGGCCAGGAAGCAGGACAAAGACCAGAGAAAGGGCATATTGAGGGACGTGATCGTTCCCCTCTATTCGACATTGGTGACGCCTCATCTGGAAGACTGTGTCCACTTTTGGGGCCCACACAACAAGAAAGATGTGGGAAAATTGGAAAGAGTCAAGAGGAGGGAAACAAAAACGATTAGGGTGCTGAACACATGACTTATGAGGAAAGACTGAGGGAACTGGGATTGTTTAATCTATAGAAGACTGAGGGGGGCTTTAATAGCTCTTTCCAACTACCTGAAAGGGGATTCCAAAGAGGATGGATCTAGACTGTTCTCAGTGGTACCAGATGACAGAACAAGGAGTAATGGTCTCAAGTTGCAATGGGGCAGGTTTAGGTTTGATATTAGGAAAAACTTTTTCACTAGGAGGGTGGTGAAGCACTGGAATGGGTTCCCTAGGGAGGTGGTGGAATCTCTTTCCTTATTGGTTTTTAAGGTCAGGATTGACAAAGCCCTGGCTGGGATGATTTAGTTGGGGATAGGTCCTGCTTTGAGCAGGGGATTGGACTAGATACCGCCTGAGGTCCCTTCCAACCTTGATATTCTGTGATTCTAAGAGAAACAGGCATGTCAGAGACCAGGCAGTGGAGTCCAGGGCAGCTTCCTGCAGGGGGCTGGGAGAGGGGGAGTGCCTGGCCCCAGGGTCCCCCCAAGATGGACTTTGCTGAAAGCACAGAAATCATTGACTAACAATTTCTGTTCTATGCTATGTTCCTGTCAACTAATAAACCAGGGGGTCGGCAACCTTTCAGAAGTGGTGTGCCGAGTCTTCGTTTATTCACTTAAATGTAAGGCTTTGCATGCCAGTTTGGGCTGGGCTGGGGCCAGCTCTGGCCCCCAGAAGGGGCAGGGCCTAAGGCAGAAGGGGAGGGGCTGAGGGGGCCAGAGCCAGCCCCAGCCCACTCTGTAGGTAAGTGCCCCCCCTTTCTCCCCTCCCCTGCCACCACGGTAGCTGTCAGCCGGGAACTCCGGTGGCTATTTAAAGGGCCCAGGCCATGGGTTCATTCACCCAAACCAGCAGCAGGCCCTCAGTGGGGCCCTTGGCGGGACCCCGGCTGGCAGGAGCCCGTGATGGGAACACCAGAGCAGCGGTGGGCTGAGCGGCTCAGCCCTGCCACCACTCTGGGATTCCCACTGAGGGCTTCTGCCAGCCAGGGTCTCAGCCCACTGCCAGGAACCCCAGAGCGGCAGTGGGCTGAGCCTGCCTCCTCACGCCATCTAAAATCGGCTTGTGTGCCAAGTTTGGCACGCGTGCCGTAGGTTGCCGACCCCTGAAATAAACCTTCTGTTTTACGCTGGCGGAGGGTCACTGCTGACTGCAGAGTTGGGGTACAGGGTCTTCTGGCTTCCCCAGGAGCCCCGAATGGGTGGACTCACTGCAGGAAGCACACAGTGAGGAAGGGGATGCTGAATGCTCCAAGGTCAGCTCCACGAACGTGGAAGCTGTGTAAGCTTCTTGCCCTGGGGACAGTTTGCTCAGAAAGAGGAGGCTCTCCCAGAGTCCTGTCTGGTTTCAGAGGGACTAGTTCCAGAGCATCAGCCTGATGACTCCATGACATGATTTCTACAGTGTGCTGTGCTTAGCTGCTAGTCCTGGCTGGGCTGAGAAGGAGACTTCCTCTTCCCCTGCATGGCATCCAGGACTAGGTCAGACCCACCCCCAGACTTCTCCCCCACCTGCAGGTAGCCCTGCAACCCTCACTCCGTTTCTGCACCCATCGCTCCTCAGCTGCAGGGGGAGAGATCCCTCTACAGGGAGCTGATCCTCCATTCATCCAAACCCATTGGCATCTAGACACCCTCATACCAAGACCCTCCCACAAAGCCTGACCCACGCACACTCAGAATCCCTCAGATGAGCCCCACTCCACCTGGACCCCTGCCCCAAGCCACCCACACCCAGATCCCCACTGACACCCAACCAGCTGCACCTGAATCCCCACTGAGCCCCATTCCCTCAGCATCTGGACCCTGCCCCACTAAGCCCCTCACACCCAGACCCCTCCTGTTGAGTCCCAACCACCTTCATCTGGACCCCTCGCAGAGTCCCATTACTAACCTAGAACTCACCACAAGTCCCTGTTCATCCAGATCCTCCACACTCAGATTCCCGCACTAACATATCCACATTGCCCCATACAGAATCCTCTCAACCCACACCTAGAGCCCCTCCTCCCACATTAAGCTCCTTCACCCTTGGATCCTGCTTTGCTTAGCCTGCCTGACCACACCTGGTGCACCTGACACAGAGGGGCAGGGCCATGGGGTGTTTCTGGGGCAGGCCTGGTCCTTGCACTGAGTCCATGTCCTGGAGACGGGGAGCTGCATCAGGATCTCCCATCTCTGTAGAGTCAGTGGCCTGTGCTCCCCAATGCCTTCATGTGCTTCTGCCTCCACATTTACTTGACAATTAAAATTTGTAGAATTTTTAAGTATTGTGCAAAGAATTTGTAGGTGCAGAATGCCCTCACAAGTAACAGAAACACCATAGGGGAAAGGGCAGGGCAGATTGTGCTAGACACTGTACAAACACCATGTGTCCCCATTTTTGGTTGGTCCTTAGACACTACCAAAATAAATGTGTTATGTATTGTCTCTCCACCAACCAGAACAGAGCCCCTTCCACTCTGTGGTACTCTGCTTCAATGGGATTCCCAAGAGCACTGGTGGGCAGGGGAAACTCTGGCAGTGGTGCCAGGCTGTTGGAGAGGGCAGAGATCTCTGGAGCTAGTGTTCCAGGGTCTGCTGGATAGCCCTGCATCTCTGTTAGATACATGGGTTCTGGGGAATAAATTTGCTGTCCATGTCATGGGGAGACTTGGCATCCAAGGGTGGCCATATCCCTCATCCTTTGGGACAGCAAATCTTACCCCCGACAAAACCTCACAGCTTTCATCCCCTTTGGCCACCTTTGTGATTTGTCCCCAGCACTGCTGATATGGCATGAGGATTTCTCTCCTACAGAATATCTGTGTTAAGGGTATTTCCCCAGATACTGAAGATGCGTCACTCCAAGATGAACCTCATGTTGGTACTCCCTGCCCACTGAACAAGCTACATGAAGGCAGTATTAAGGCTGCAACTCTAACATGTCTCAGCTTTTATGCATTTAAAGACAAACTTCGAGCAGAAACATTAAATCTCCAATCACAGGCCATACATAGATCCTCACCCAGAGATTTCCGCAGCAAGACCTTAACTTTCGCTTGCTATTACAAAGCCCTTCAGGCAATTAACACATGCTACCTGAGGGTCATTCCTGACACCCTGGTGTCACAATAGGTATGTTCCACTGAACAACTGAACTGTCAGCATCTTCAAACAGAAAGCCAAACTGCCTTCGACCCAGCCCGTGGTCAGCAACAACAGAAAATTCTGTTACCAACGGGGAAGGAGAGAGAGAGACAAAGATCATGTGAAATACATAAGATGCTCAGATACTGTGGGGATGAAGAAAGACTCAGTCTAGATCTCTGAACAGAAAAGGCCTCTCTCTGCTTTGGTTTCCTAACTGAATACCAGCATTTATTTAAACTTTATTTATTTAGCCCAGAGACTCAGACCCCAGGATGGGTTTGCAGGATTGGCCGTTAGAAAAGCATCTTCTCACTTGCAAAGGGGGCAGGTTTAATCTGGAAATCCCCGAGAGACAACAAACATATGAGTTCGGACTGCTGCTTTTAAGCAGTGACTCTTCAGGATAGAGCCATGCGTTAAAGCTGCCCTGCCTCTGAAAAATCCCTGAATAGGGCAGCAAGGCTAGAGGCTGCTCCTGTGTTTGCGGGGTCTGAGTCCCACCTTGAACGTGAGAACCCTTACCTGGCTCAGGGAGTCTAAGGGTGACATGTAAATCAACCAATCATACTTAAACATCAGTCTGAATCAATTTTCCTTTTATACTCCCTAAGGCGGAGAGCAGGGGTTAGTGGTCTTGAAGTAACCTTTGAAGTTCTCACAATCCCTGCAACCAAACCTCAGCAACACCTCTGCACCCAGACTAAGGCATTCTCTGCATTTTACAGCATGAACTGTATTCCAAAATACTACACACAGAGATGCCATGTGGCTGAGTTAACTGTGGGGACCTTCAGCTTGGGATTCCATTTCTGCTGCACGTTTAAGTTCTTGATATTAATGCAACATTAACGTTATTTAGTTTTAAAACCGAGGACAGTTTTTCCTCCACTTTGAAACACATATTTCCAAATGATTCACACGACACAGGGAATTAATGATTTCTCAGTTCTGCTCCAAATATTAGTTCAGGAATCTTCTTTCTCCTCTGGTATGTTTCACTAATGTATCACATGTACCAACAAGTCCTTGAAGCAGTTTCATCATATTTTCCCTTTAAGGTAACTCATTACACACCCACATGAAGCACAGGGACCTCACAACACGAGCCAGCTGAAAGTGCTGCAATGGAATCAGGCTTTCAGTCTCTGCAGTATCTTCTTGGTTTTAGGAATTGTATGATGTTTTTCAACATATCCAGACAAGGAAGCCACTTATTACTTCTCGGTTTTAGGATTCAGACTATATGCATGAAAACATTTTACACCATTAAGAGTTAATGTGAAAACAAAGCAGGAGAGGTCCAGTTGCAGCATGTCATGAACATGCAGCACTGCAGCAAAATCTGTTATTCAGAATTCTAAGATATGCTGCATTCAGCAGAACAATAGGACAGAACTGAAAAAAAAATGCTAAAAACAGACAGTTACACTGAGCCCTTGATAGCAGATATCGTTAAGCAAATTTTAGTTCATTTGAATTGTCCAGATTATGTAACATCAAATTTTTAAAGTGAAACATTTAATTCAAAAAAAGAAATGATGTTGCTCTCTCTGCTCAATGGCGTATCCTAGCCGCATTTAGACTTCTCTCACCTAGTTAGGTAGGGAGATGCATTTTTAACTAGACTCTCAGACTTTCAAGGTCAGAAGGGACCATCATGATCATCTAGACTGACCTCCTGAACAGAACAAGCCACTGAACCTTGCCCACCCACTGGTATGATAGACCCAGAACCTCTGGCTCAATTACTGAAGTATTCAAATTATGATTTAAAGGCTAAATTACAGAGAATCCAATCTACCATGGACTTTAGTTCAAACCAGTGAGAGACCCCATGCTGCTGAAAAAAGCATCTCTGCCAGTGTTACCCGGGTAAAAAATCCTTCCCAACCTCAAATATGGCGATGAGTTTATACCCTGAGCATGTGGGCAAGATCCAGCAGCCAGACACCTGGGAAAGAATTCACTTAGTAACTCAGAGCCCTCCCCATCTAATGTCCCATCACCAGCCGTTGGAAATATTTGCTATTAACAGCCATAGATGGGGCACATGCCAGAATAGGATACCTCATCATACCATCCCCTCTACCAGCTTAGAGCCTAATACTTAACAAATTCTTTAGAACCCATTGTAAAAGATGAATTTACACAAGACGACTCAGAACTAACTGAGCAAACTGCTTAGGTGGCAGGAGTCTCAGTACTGAATACTAAGTAAAGTTGAGAAGGCCCTGTCATTCTAACCGTCCCTTATAGGTGCTCATTTCTTGCTCAAAAATATTCCTTATTCACTGAAAGTTTTGGGTCCAGCCCTAAAGCAGTTTTTAGGAAGCATGAACAAAATCTGTCCAGACATTTCTGAACTACGTGATCATGACAAAACCGAAAACAATTAATAACTTTTCCAATTTAAAAAAAAGTTTTATTCTTGCTCACATAACACAAAAAGGGTTGACATTTAAAAAACTTCAAACATAGTGTGTGGATAATCCTCAATGAAGGCTTGTCAACAGGCAAGTTTGATACTGAGTGAGGTTTTCCTGCTTGTGTTATGCAAGGGACCAGCCTAGCCCTAGAAGGCCATATTGCAGGGTTTCTCAAACTGGGGGTCGCCAAGTGCTTCCAGGGGGGTCGTGAGCTCCTGCCACCGCTTAAAAGCCGCCAAATGCGGCAGTAATTTATTCGGTGGCTTTTTGGCGGACATTTAAGGGTCTGCCGCGGCAGCTGAGGAAGGAAAAATGGGTCGCAGTTCTCAAAAGTTTGAGAACCACTGCCATATTGGTCCCTTCTGGCCTTCTAAAAAAATAAATAGTAATAATAATAATAATAATAAAAAACCAGTTGCTCTGAAAACAATTAGCTAAGTAAGTTCACAGTTATAGCTATCTGAATGCACGTGTTGGAATACGGATGATAGATTAAACAGACTAAAGCCCAAACTGTCCCCATGGTGGCTGGAAGGGGCAAAAACGCCGCACTTTACCCTTGATCCCAAGAGGCATGAAAGAGTTGGAGATGTAAGCCCTGCAGCACTGCTCCCTCTTCCCTTGTCCACAGGGGACTGAGATTTATATGCAGAGAGCTGGGCAAGACTGGGTGCTTCTGCCCCACAGTGTTAGCAGTTGTGCAAAAGCAGAACTGTGCTTGGCACATGCACCAATCTATGCTGGCAAGAATGATAGTGTGCTGTTCAAAGTCACAAAGAAAGCAACGCAGTGGCACAGACAAGCAAGTAAAGATGTATGGGGCAGATATTAATGCTGCCTTGGTCAATGTTGGCAAGTGCCAATTTTCCAAAGTGCAGCTGAATCATAAAAATTCTGTTATCTTCCACAGGGATTTAAGTGATCAGTTTTTGTGCCCGCCTTACTCAAACCTGGAGGCATGATCTAGTGACTGGGAATGAGGAATTCTTAAATTCTAACCCTGGCTCTAACACAGACTCTTTCTGTGGCCCTGGATAAGTCATTTTACCTGCCTCAGTCTTCCCATCTACATAATGTGGCTAATGGTACTTAAGTACCTCAGGGCAATTGTGAGAATTTACTTGTTAATATTAGTACAGCTTTTTGAGGTGGACAAGTGGAGCGGACAAGAGCTCAAAGCTATTAAACGAATCCAAACCGCAGTATTGCTCCCAGACTGATTTGGCACAAAACTGACCCACATGCATTTATTATTTTTCTCTCCCTTTTCAATTTAGTTTTGTGTTTTTCCCCCTTTATTTAACAGCACGTTAATGCAACATTATAGTAAACAGTTTTAGTATAGAAAAGTCAGCAAATATAAAGGATATGCTTTTCAGAACAACAGAAAACTTGCCCAAATAGCAGAGCCTGTCTAACGCTGCAACAATACAAGTAGTAAATTGAAACACTGCAACTGGGCAATGCAGCCAACTTTACAAATTTAGGGCCAGATCCTCAGATAATGTAAATCATCTTAGCTCCATTGAGATTGAGAGAAATATGCCACTTTACACCAGCTGCGAACCTGTCTAGCATATCTTATATAAACACATGCCTATTGATGGATATTTTGTTACATTTGACAGGTCTATACTTTGGCAGCCTTGCCTGGGCCTTCTTAACCCAGTAAATATCTGATCCAAGTTCTGTCCTAGGATGGTTCTTTGTACAATAACTTCAGAGAATGAGTACAACCTGGAGAGTTAGTCTAATGCTCCAGTGCATGGAACTAGCTGTCCTCATATGCTCATCCTGCAGTGACTACAGCTGAAACGTGTCACTGTCTTCAGATCGGTTGATGGGCTGATTGGTAGTTGGGTATAATACTAAAAAGATAAATGTTCTAATCAAATGATACTATTTTCATCCCATTATTATAATACTACTTTGCTCCTTACTAGTACCTCCTTCCATCTGAGGATCTAAGCGCTTTGCAAACATTAGTTAAAGCAGCTTCACAATGTCTCAGATAGCCAAGTTAGCTCCATTTTACAGATTGGGAAATTGAGTCCTTCTGTATATTGGGGTATGTCTGCATCAATGCAAACCTGTCCTGCAGATGAGCAAAGCTGTCATTTGCATCGGTGCATCCAACTCTACTTCCATCCTTTATGTAAATGAAAGCTGTGTGACCTACTGACAGCACCTCAAGAGTCTGGAGAAGTATCACCAACGATGCCTCTGGAAAATCCTTTGCATCAAGTGGCAAGATCACTGCACTAATGCCAGCATCCTCACTGAAGCCAACGTCACCAGCATTGAAGCAACGATCCTCAGGCACCAACTCCGCTGGGCTGGACACTGTGTGCGGATGCCAGACTCTCACCAAAACAAGCCCTGTATTCTCAGCTCACCGATAGTTAGAGATCTCATGGTGGTCAGAGGAAATGCTACAAAGACACACAAAGCAAATCTCAAGAAAACTGAGGTGGACATCACAAGCTGGGAGGAGCAAACCACCAGCCAAACTCAATGGCACCACATCCTCTATCAGGCAGTGGACCACTTTAAGGAGGAGAAGCGCCTTGCCCTCGAAGCTGGAAAGTGCTGGGGGGGGAAGAAGAGGAAAAAAAAAAAACTTCCTCCCAAGAAGGACACTAGGAAGGACAAGAAGGACACTAGGAAATGTCTCCACCTACTGTGAGTGGAGCTGTGGTTCCAGGACCAGACTCCTAAGTCATCTCAGGACCCATATATAAATCTGTGGTAGAGATCATCCTTAAATTGAGGGACTGCCAATTATTAGGGCCCTACCAAATTCACAGCCATGAAAAATGTGTCACAAACTGTAAATACGGTCTTTGGTGTGCTTTCACCGTATACTATACAGATTTCACAGGAGAGACTAACATTTCTCAAATTGGGGGTCCTGACCCAAAAGGGAGTTGCAGGGGGGTTACAAGGTTATTTTTAATGGAGGGGGGAGTCAAGGTATTGCCACCCTTACTTCTGTGCTGTGTTCAGAGCTGGGTGGCAGGAGAGCAAAGGCTGTTAGCTGAATACCCAACTCTGAAGGCAGCGCCCCACCAGCAGCAGTGCAGAACAAGGGTGGCAATATCATACCCTGCCACACTTATTTCTGCACTGCTGCTGGAGGCGGCTCTGCCTTCAGAGCTGGATTCCCAGCCTACAGCTGCCACTCCCCAGCTGCACAGTTCTGAAGGCAGCCCTGCAGCCAGCAGCAGTAAGGGTAACAGTACTGCAACCTCCCTTGCAATAACCTTGCGACCTCTCCCCTCACCTAACTCCCCCCCGTAAGCCCTTGAAATTGATCAAAACGGACCATGAATGTGGTAGGGCCCTCCCAATGATGATGATGATGACGACGACTTCAAAGCAGGGCTAAGGAAAAGCAGGACAAACTGTGGTTTATAGAAGTTTACCCAGTCTACATTTGGGGTTTGCACAGGGACAGATACCCCACTGGCTTTTTTTACACTGAGGTTTCAGCTAAAATGGTCAAATTTGGGTGGTTAAAGTTAGGCACCTAAATTCATATTTAGTCACTTAAATAAGTGGCCTGATTTTCAAAGGTGCCGAGTTCCAGAAAGGCCCTTGACCTTCATAAGAGCTGCACGTGCTCAGCACTTTGGGGAAATCTGGCCATTTATTTAGGTGCCTAACTTTAGCCAACAGAGATTGAATTATTTTTTTGACCCAACTGAATCAGTGGCTGCTAGAGGTCTAGAAACCGGAACTCAGATTCCCAGTCCCATTCTAGGCATACTCCAATTGGTTTTTGTAAACTCACTTTTGCAAAGTTAAAAAGCAGTAGTAGTCAGAACCTATCAGAGACAAAGCCAAAAGTCAAAGTGAGGGTAAATGAAATGGCTGCTGCTTCTAAATTTAAACATGGCAATCCAACAATATGAATAAACCATGGAAATTCTTAATATATTTACCAGACTATGGAGAAGAGAGACTGAATTAAGACTATTGTCAACAAAGGAAATAAAATGCAGCACAGTGAAGATGTGGAAAAAGCTTTGCCCCCTGGAAGATGACCCTGCCTTGAACAGAGTGAGTGAGTGAGTAATATGATAAGTATAAGCAGCAAGTATATGCATGACTTCAGAATTTTAAAGCAATTTTTACATTGGTATTAGACTAATACATCTATATCTAACTGCCAGCAGATCAAGGGACATGATCACTCCCCTCTATTCGACATCGGTGAGGCCTCATCTGGAGTACTGTGTCCAGCTTTGGGGCCTGCACTACAAGAAGGGTGTGGAAAAATTGGAAAGAGTCCAGAGGACAACAAAAATGGTTAGGGGCCTGGAGCACATGACTGATGAGGAAAGGCTGAGAGAACTGGGATTGTTTAATCTACAGAAGAGAAGACTGAGGGGAGATTTGATAGCTGCTTTCAACTACCTGAAAGGGAGTTCCAAAGAGGATGGATCTAGACTGTTCTCGGTGGTACCAGATGACAGAACAAGGAGTAATGGTCTCAAGTTGCAGTGGGGAAGGTTTAGGGTGGATATTAAGAAAAACTTTCACTAAGAGGGTGGTGAAGCACTGGAATGGGTTACCTAGGGAGGTGATGGAATCTCCTTCCTTGGAGGTTTTTAAGGCCCGGCTCGACAAAGTCCTGGCTGGGATGATTTAGTTGGGATTAGTCCTGTTTTAAGCAGAGGGGTGGTTGATGACCTCCTGAGGTCCCTTCCAACTCTGATATTCTCTGACTTGTACTAAGTGTTAGAAGCTCATAAGCCCTACATTTATGAGCCCTACTATTACTCATAATTAATAATAGAAATGGTTTTAAAAGCATACATTTTCTAGCCAAGATTAATTGCTTAACTAGAGATTTAAGTTCTGAATATTTTCCCCTTTAGTGAATTGGTTCAGCTGTGTGATCATTTTTTGAAGAGATAATGTAATAAATACCAAATGTACCATATTCTTCTAATCGCTGGCCGGAGTGAATTTACAGTGTCAGAGGCTTGCTTACACTGGAAAAATATGTCATGTTAGAAGTTGTTTTAACTAAAACGTGTTCACTAACACAGTGTTAAATATGTTTGCAGTGTTGTTGTAACTGTGCTAGTCTCAGGATGTTAGAAAGACAAGGTGGTTGACGTAACATCTTTTAAAGAGACAAGCCTGAGTTCTTAGTTAACTCCTTTAAATATGATTTAGCACATAGAGTGGATAAGGACATGTTGTGTTAAATAGTCCTGCTTAACCCTAGGGATTAATACTTTCTAAACAAGACTTGTTCCTGTCTACACTAGGAACTAAGTCGTGTTTAACGTCATGTTAGAAAACATGTTATTGAATACATTTTAACTAATATAACACATTTTCCCCGTATAGACAAAGCTGGAAAAGTTAGCCCAGAGTATCCTGTCAACATTTTTATAGCAAGTTTCCTGGATTGCAGAATCAAGAAATGTGGCTTCAAACTGGTGGGAAGAGACTTTACTAGAACAACTTGTGTGCTAATAATTTCTATAAACACTGGTATTACTTTTCAAACATTTTCCCCAATTTTAATTAATAAATTTGCACTGTCAGGAAA
This sequence comes from Dermatemys mawii, assembly GCA_007922305.1. Lineage (NCBI taxonomy): Eukaryota > Metazoa > Chordata > Testudines > Dermatemydidae > Dermatemys > Dermatemys mawii. Next base: position 14,247,447 of record ML677388.1, read on the forward strand.
TTTTAAAAAGCGAAACCTCCATTGCTACTTATCATTTATTTAAAATGCATTAGTCATAGAAGTATTCAGAAATAAAATGGTTAATGAAAACTTGAGGGTGTTAATGAAGTAATAAACATGCACAGGCCTAAATGAGCTATAAAGCTGGAAGGGCTTCTCAGCCTAGGAGATTGTTCACTCAGCAGTTACTAGGAACCCTGTGCTTTGTGGTTTCCACCTGCCACCTCTGTACACGATTTATTGCTAGGAATCCCTGCACTCAGAACTTCTATCAGATGCTCCCCAAAATACATCAACCCTAGTTTTCTAAATCTTTCTCCTTCTGACTCTCCCTTTTCTCTTCTGAAGGCTTAGTCCTCCTACCCCCCATTCTCTTATAAGAACAGTTATTAATATCTAAGTAAGGATGACAGGGTGGGGAAGAGGTTAGACATTGAGACGGTCATCTTTATTGTGGACACACCCGCAGAGAATTCTGACAGCAAAGGCCTATCTCTAGGGCCCTACCAAATTCAGTGTCCATTATGGTCAATTTCACGGTCATAGGCTTTTAAAAATTGTAAATCTCATGATTTCAGCTATTCAAATCTGAAATTCCACTGTTATTTTAGGGGTTCTGACCCAAAAAGAGAGAGTTATGGGGGTGGGGGGGTTGTCACAAGGTTATTGCAGGGGCTTAATTTTGCATTGCTGCTGGCAGCTGCAGTGCCTTCAGGACTGTGCAGCTGGAGGCTGGGAATCCAGTTCTGAAGGCAGAGCCACCAGCACCAGTGCAGAAGTAAGAATGACATGGCATGGTATTGAAACCCTTCCTTCTGCGCTGCTCCCTGCCGAGCTGGGCCCTCAGTCAGCAGCCGCCGCTCTCCAGCTGCCCAGCTCTGAAGGCAGCAGCACAGAAGTAAGGGTGGCAGAGTTCATGGTTTGTGATGCATTTTTCATGGCAGTGAATTTGGTAGGGCCCCACCTATCTCACAATGGAGACATTTAGATTATCCATGCACAGATTATGTAAATCCATATGCTTTCAGTGGCTGAGGGCCATTTTTAACCAAAGTGTGTTCATTTGCCTATTGTACAAGTACTGAGAAATGCTGTAACTCTTTGCTCTGATCATCTGGGATGAGGAAAGTGTTTAACTTCAACATAAACATAAGAGTATGGCTTAGAAACGTACATCTTCTCTGAGCTCTGGTGGCCTGATACAATTCCAGTCCTATAGAATAATTCAGAACAACTGATTGTGTCATTTTAAGAATCCTCAACACAAAGGACTGTTCATGTACATTCACACACAAATTATTTTTAAAAACTCTTATCTATGTGCATTTCAATTATTATTTTTTTCAGTGGTTTGGTAAGCAAGGATAAATTAACTGCTCCTGACATTTACTGATTAAAATCTAATCCTTCCAAGCTTAATTCTAATGTACTTATTGGATGATCTGGGTGTCCTTAAACTGGCTTAACTGGTTTAGATGTTTCAGATTTGACATTAGAAAAATGCAAATTTCCAATGAAGGTGTCTTACCATTGTGGAAAAATATCCCCTCTGCAAGAGCTCCACAAACATTAAACACAAATACCAGCAATCACCACTTGGAAACGATAAATGCAGCATCTCAGGAAGAATTATAAATGGGAACAGAAAAAGATGGAAGAAATTTGAACAGCTTTCCAATATTAAAATCACAGACTTCCCTCAAGATTTTAGGATGGGGGAAAGTGAGGCAAAGCCCTCACGTATTTTCACAGTGAGCAGAAATGCTGGAAAATCAGAAAAGACTAAATAAAAATAAAATATAAATCTGAAATTGGTTTTAGTAAAAGTGGTATTATTCAGGAATTAGTAAGGATGAATGTGCAGGGGAATTCAGAGGAATACAGAGCTATTGGAAAAGGTAATAATAAGTGGGGATAATAATAAAACAGGAAAATTTATTTATAGGGTGCCCCTGGCTGGGGTCTCAGGGAACCTAATAAAACTGGAATAGAACAACAACAAAAGCCAAAGAGACAATATAATCCAACACATCGGGCATTACAAGTACAGAATGCCTGTTAGTGAATTTCATACATAGTTGGTTACAAAAAGGTTTAATGAATTCTACAGCAATTGATGAAAGTCTTGCAAACCAAACACGGGCCAGTGTCAGAATACCTCTAAAACAGGGCTATGATGAGATCTCCTAGGACAACGTGCATACGTGTTTCTGATGCCTCTACTGTACTAAACACATTTGCTCTGAGTAGCAGAGCTGCTCCTCGGCCAACAAACTGGTGCTAACCGAGTGAGAAAATGCTCTGAGTATTTAAGGAAAATAGAAGCCACCGGCGGACTCCTTCTGCAAAGGTCAGTCCGGATCAGTCAAAGATCATGGTGGGTGAAACAACTGCAGGCTGGATCAGGAAGCCTCTGTTCACTATTTGCAGTTTACGTCTCCATGGTCAGGAAAATGGTTTCGTTTTAGAAACTTGGGAAATTCCTCGGAGTAAACCGAGCAAAAACCGATCTGCCCCCGGAGAGGGTTCTGATCAAAATAATTATTTCTGACGCAGAAGATCCTCTGCCTGTTCCCTCATTTAACCATTTCAATTCCCTGCTCAAGCAGCACAGTGGAGGTTTTCCCATTAAAAATCGTGAAGATACGGGGGAGGATGGTTGAAGCAGAACGTGCAACAGACCCGACAGCTGGAGACCATTTTCCATCCACCCCGCGAGGTTCCCGCTCCGCTCCGCGGACCTTGGCGCAAAGCGCACGGACTCCGCCTCGCCCCCGGGTTTGCTCCACGGTGTGGAAAGGGCAGAACGCGGGCGAGGGGCGCTGGCGTTTCGGGAGCAGCGTTACCCCAGCCGCGCTGCCGGCCCAGGAGCGCTGCCGGCCCGCCTGCGACTTGCTGGGCTCACGCTCCCCGCGGCGCTGCAGGGCGCGAGCTCTCCCCGGCCCCGGCCCGGCCCCGGCAGGCTGCGGCTCCCCCGACCGCGTGTCGGCGGCTGGTGGGGCGGGCGAGGCGCCCCCGGAGAACCGCGGCGAGAAGTTTCAGCCCAGACCCGGCGGAGTTTCACTAACAAAGCAACTGCCGGGGGGGAGCCTCCCCCCCCCCCCCCACCGCGCCCTTCGCCGCGGCCCCCCCCCCCCGGCACCGCGAACAAAGCGAACGCCCCGCGCCGAGCGGCCGCGCTCCCCCGGCCCCGGCCCCGGCCCCGGCCCGCTCCCCGCGGGTCTCCGCAGACCCCTGCCCGGCCCCCAGCCCGAGCCCCGCCGGGGACTTGCCCGAGTCTCGGAGCCGGAGCCTCCTCCCAAGGCAGCCGGGTCCCGCCTCTCGCCGCCTGGGGGCTCCGCCTGGGAGCCGCGCGGCCCCCTCCGCAGTCGCACGCAGCCCGCTGGCTCCGGGCGGCCGGGCTCGGGCTCCTGACAATGAGAGGCGGGGACCAGCCCGGCCTGACGTCAGGGGAACCGCGGGGCGGGGGGCGCTGGCTTCCCGGGCGGGCCGGGGCCGCGGCGGCGAGGCCCGCCCGGGGCGCCGGAGAGGGGCAGCCCGTGAAGGCCCGGCCGAGAGGCGGCTGGTCCCAGCCCAGGGCCCCTGTTTTATGGCTCGCGGGGCTTTGCCGGGGCAGCCTCGCCCCGTTTTCGCGGCACTGCCGGCCCCGGGCTGGGAGCGGGGCGCAGGGTCAGCGCCTCGTAGGCGGCCGCGCTCCCGAATGCTCGTGGAGCCCCCGGGCCGGTCTTTAATGATTGAATTAGTCGCGGTTGAATCTTTAATGAGAGATGATGGCAAGGGAGGAAACCCCCGGCCGCAGCCCTGCGCAGAGCAGAGCACAAAGCTGCCAGGCCGCGAGCAACTCCCGGCAGCCGCTGGACGTTGTGCGGGGCGGCGGAGCCTGGCCTGGGGTTGTGCCTTTCCCTCCCCTGGGGGGGAACCGCTGAGCTTGGGCCTGGTTCGAAGAGCGCTGTGCATACGCATGGCTGGTTACAAATAATGTCTCCACAGTCCACTGCCCGAGGACACATGGCCCTAGCTGCAGTCAGTGGGATTGTCCCTCTAAGAGAAGTTGCTGATTTAATGATCTTTAAGGATGCACATGCCCTAGAGTGTCCCTGCTTCCTTCCCTCCACAGCGCCAGCATTCACTGAGGGAACCACCTTTTGCAAGAATTTGTGGTCAGCAAATTCATCCACAGTGGAGACTTTCTAGGAAAATAAATAGCAGCAGGAATGATGATAATACACCAGATAAACCCTCCGACACGATGTTAAGAGAGATTACGCTGGGCAGCATGTCAGCGGATGCTAACATTGAGGACGCCTGCACGGTATCATGGTACCTCTGCCCCGTTGTGCATAGGCATAGTGGCAACAGGGCCATCGTTAGGCATATGCAGCACACGCAGCTGCATCGGGCACCATGAAATTTGAGGCACCAATTGCCTCAGATTTCATGGCGCCCTAGGTAGTTGCACGCCACACACGCGATAGCACCAGCTCCAGTGAGCGGCCCTATCCCTTAGCCGCTTCCCTCGCCCCTTGGGCTACGCCCATTGCAAGGGGCAGGGCTATTCCTAGGGGTGTGTGGGGCCCCGGACAACTCCGTCTGCCCCACCTCTTACCCTTCCCCCCGCTGTGCCCCTGGCCACCCCCATGACACCTCTTCCCTCTCTAACCTCTTCCCCCAGCGACCCCACACTCGGCGGCGGGAAGCGGAGCAACCCAGTCCCAGCCCACTCTACTCCACCAGCTCCCAGCTGTGGCACTCTGCTTTCCGTCGTCGGTGAGTGCAGGAGTTGGGGAAAGGACGCCCCCTGCACTCACCTGCGGCAGGAAGCGGAGCAACGTGGGCCCAGCCTGCAATGCCTCCCTCTCCTTGGCCTCACCATGTCGCTCAGGTTGGAAAAAGAACTTCTCGGCTCTAACTGGCAGCAAGTGGAGCACTGCGGCTGGGCTGCTCTACTTCCCACCGCTGCTGGTGAATGTGTGAGTGTGGGGAGGGTTTTCTCTTCCCAAGCCCCCTCCCCCGAGTGACACAGCTGGGGCTGGGCGAGGGAAGCGGAACAGGCTGCTCCCAGCCCCCCGCTAATCCTGCAGGCCACGATGGGGTCCCCCAAATTGGCCCCTCATGGCTCCTGCCTCCTGGGCCCCACAGGCCTTGAGTGCAGCCCAGACCCTGATGTGGGGGAGCAGGTAGGTGCTCCCTTACCCTATGGAGGCCTAGTACCCCACACAGCCCCCTGCTGGGGGCTGCGTAGGGCATCCAAATGACTAGGGACAGCCCTGAGTGACAGTATTTAATTACATAATCTTATACTATTATTTCTGCAGAACCTTTGCCTTATTCCATGCACTGACTGGACATAGTGTGTGAAAAATGTAGAAATACTTAGATAATGAGATAGAAGCTGTGCGGATCATCACATTATTTTTGGCAAGCAAATTTAACTGTGAGAGTTCCTACCATTCAATTTCTTCTCTTTGCAACCTGAACATTTTCTAACTTTTTTCCACATATTTCTGGCCCTTAAACTTTTTAGTGTGTAGAATTTTATACATGTGCTTGTGGTGACATAAATGAAAACAACTGTGACAAACAATGATAACATCTTGGTTATTTTTTTCCCTTAACTAGCCTATGTACAATATTTTGTTAGTTCTACCTCTAATAGTTAGCACTTCTTCAAACTCCTAAGTTAGCAAAGTTATTTGTAACATTATAGAAAATTAAATCTGTACCTTTGTATGGGGAGAATATCCACACAATATAGATTTAATTTTCTGTAAATTTGCAGCTAAATCAGACCAAGAGTTTAAGGTTTGAAAGAGTTAAAATATCTCTTTTTTGAAATTTTCCATAGCTCTAAAATGGGTTAATTATAAAAAACAAATGAAAACCAACCCTTATTAGTATTAGCAAACACAACTTCTGTTTTCATCAGGGAGCTGATTGCTAAAACATTTTTCAAAAGCTGACATGAAAGTTTCCAATTAACAATGTGGGGAGAAGAAATGGGACTGCTATTGACTTGAAAACTCTGAAGCAGGCTCAAGCTGAAAAGTGCTCATATGCAGCTAGCAATAACAAATCTCGGCCAGTAAGAGGCACTCTCAACATTCCCAGGAGAGCAGTTATAGGACCAGATTCTCTGATGCATTGTTTATGCTGATGTAACAGGAATGGAGCAGGAAATCGGGAAGCAAGTTGTACCACCCTGAATCTCTGCATGGCCTTAGGTGCAGGCTAGAGTAGGCAGCGTGGGCCTGCTCTAACCTGCACCAACTGGCTGTGATTCCCACAAGGGGATCAGCTGGGGATTGCCAGAGTATGTCATGCTCTAGCCACTTCCTCTGTTCACTCCGTGTCCTTAGCTAGGGATTTGCTGTTGGTCTCTGCTCCCTTTCTTTCACCTGCACTGTGCAAAGGGAGAGCAACGGCATGGAGAATCTGCACAAGTATTTTTAACTTCAAATGTCATGTAAATAATTTAAATATGTTTTATCTCCAGGGTGGGCCTTTCTCACACCTTAGTTCAGATGGGAATAAGGCTGCCATTTCACTTCCTGTTTCTTGCCTTGCTCCTTTGGGCTTCACTGAGTAGTCAGTAAGGATTACCTGATCTAGGGAAGGGTTGTGGAGTTGAATAGCTAGGTCTTAGTGAGTCAGGCAAGGTCAGGAATTCCATCAGAAGTAAGATAATGAACAATACAACCTTACAACTGGTCTTACATCCATCAGCAAGAACCTGAGACTCTTTTAAAATGGCTGTACTGGATCAGACCAATGACCCAGTCTCCTGTCTCTGACAACTGCCAGTGTCAGATGCTTCAGAGAGAATGAGTGATGTCCAGCCCCAGCTTCTGGCAGATGGAAGTGTAGGGACATCCAGACCATGGGAGTGCATCTCTGACTATCTGTGCTAATAGCCATTGATGGACCTATCCTCCATGGACTTATCTTTTTGACCCCAATTAAACTTATTGCCTCAGGATGTTGTGAAGGCCAAAAGTTCCACAGGTTGACTGTGCATTGTGTGTACTTCCTTTTGTTTGTTGTAAACCTGCTGCCTATTGAACCATAGAATATCAGGGTTGGAAGGGACCTCAGGAGGTATCTAGTCCAACCCCCTGCTCAAAGCAGGACCAACACCAACTAAATCATCCCAGCCAGGGCTTTGTCAAGCTTGACTTAAAAATCTCTCAGGAAGGAGATCCAATCACCTCCTTTGGCAACCCATTCCAGTGCTTCCCCACCTTCCTAGTGAAAAAGTTTGTCCTAATATCCAACCTAAGCCTCCCTCTCTGCAACTCGAGACCACTGAGAACGGCCTAGTTCCATCCTCTTTGGAACCCCACTTCAGGTAATTGAAGGCAGCTATCAGATCTCACTTCTCTCCTGCAGACTAAACAATCTGAGTTCCCTCAGCCTCTCCTTGTAAGTCACGTGCTCCAGGCCCCTAATCATTTTCGTTGCCCTCCGCTGGACTCTCTCCAATTTGTCCACATTCCTTTTGTAGTGGGGGGAGCAAAACTGGACACAGTACTCCAGGTGTGGCCTCACCAGTGTCGAAAAGAGGGGAATAATCACTTCCCTTGATCTGCTGGCAATGCTCCTACTAATGCAGCCCAATATGCCATTGGCTTTCTTGGCAACAAGGGCACATTGCCGACTCATATCCAGCTTCTCATCCACTGTAACCCCTAGTCCTTTTCTGCAGAACTGCTGCTTAGCCAGTCAGTCCCTAGTTTGTAGCAGTGCTTTGGATTCTTCCTTCCAAAGTGCAGGTCTCTGCATTTGTCCTTGTTGAAACTCATCAGATTTCTTTTTGGCCCAACCCTCCAATTTGTCTTGGTCCCTCTGGATCCTACCCCTACCCTCCATCATATCTACCTCTCTCTCTATCTTAGTGTCATCTGGGAACTTGCTGTGGGCGCAATTAATCCCATCATCCAGATCATTAATAAAGATATTGAACAAAACCGGCCCCAGGACCAACCCCTGGGGCACTTCTCTTGATACAGCTGCCAACAAGACATTGAGCCATTGATCACTACCTGTTGTGCCGACAATCTAGACAGATTTCTATCCACCTTATAGTCCATTCATCCAATCCATACTTTAACTTGCTGGCCAGAATACTGTAGCAGACCATATCAAAAGCTTTTCTAAAGTCAAGATATAGCACATCCACCGCTTTCCCCATATCCACAGAGCCAGTTATCTCATCATAGAAGGCAATCAGGTTGGTCAAGCATGATTTGCCCTTAGTGAATCTATGTTGACGATTCCTGATCACCTTCCTAGGACCAATCCTATTCAATTTATTCATAAATGATTTGGAGGAAGGGGTAAACAGAGAGGTGACAATGTCTGCAGATGATATTAAACTGCTCAAAATAGTTAAGACCCAAGCAGACTGTGAAGAACTTCAAAAAGATCTCACAAAACTAAATGATTGGGCAACAAAATGGCAAATGAAATTTAATGTGGATAAATGTAAAGTAATGCACATTGGAAAAAATAACCCCAACTATACATACAATATGATGGGGGCTAATTTAACTACAACTAATCAGGAAAAAGATCTTGAAGTCATCGGGGATAGTTCTCTGAAGACATCCATGCAGTGTGCAGCGGCAGTCAAAAAAGCAAACAGGATGTTAGGACTCATTAGAAAAGGGATAGAGAATAAGACGGAGAATATCTTATTGCCCTTATACAAATCCATCGTGCACCCACATCTTGAATACTGCATACAAATGTGGTCTCCTCATCTCAAAAAGGATATACTGGCATTTGAAAAGGTTCAGAGAAGGGCAACTAAAATGATTAGGGGTTTGAAATGGGTCCCATATGAGGAGAGATTAAAGAGGCTAGGACTTTTTAGCTTGGAAAGGAGGAGACTAGGGGGCGATATGATAGAGGTGTATAAAATTATGAGTGGTGTGGAGAAAGTGAATAAGGAAAAGTTATTTACTTGTTCCCATAATACAAGAAATAGGGGCCACCCAATGAAATTAGTGGGCAGCAGGTTTAAAACAAATAAAAGGAAGTTCTTCTTCACATAGCGCACAGTCAACCTGTGGAACTCCTTGCCTGAGGAGGCTGTGAAGGCTAGGACTATAACAGAGTTTAAAAGAGAACTGGATAAATTCACGGAGGTTAAGTCCATTAGTGGCTATTAGCCAGGATGGGTTAGGAATGGTGTCCCTGCCTCTGTTTGTCAGAGGGGGGTGATGGATGGCGAGAGAGAGATCACTTAATCGCTACCTGTTAGGCTCACTCACTCCGGGGCACCTGGCATTGGCCACTGTCGGTAGACAGGATACTGGGATAGATGGATCTTTGGTCTGACCCAGTCTGGCCCTTCTTATGTTCTTATGTTCCTCTCCTTCAAGTGCTTCAGAATGGATTCCTTGAGGACCTGCTCCGTGATTTTGCCGGGGACTGACATGAGGCTGACCAGTTTGTACTTCCCTGGGTTCTCTTTTTTCCCTTTTTTAAATACGGGAACTATATTGGCCTTTTTCCAATCATCCAGGATCTTCCCTGATCGCCACAAATTTTCAGAGATAATGGCCAGTGGCTCTGCAAGCACATCAGCCAACTCCCTCAGCACCCTTAAATGCATTAGATCTGGACCCACGGCCCTGTGCACATCCAGCCTTTCTAAATAGTCCTTAACCTGTTCTTTCACCCCTGAGAACGGCTCATCTGCTCCTCAGACTGTGCTGTCCAGTGCAGCTAGGGTGACCGGATCGCAAGAGTGAAATATCAGGACACACTGGGGGAGCGGGACGGGGGAGGGAGAGAGCTGTGGGGGAGAGGGGGCAGCTAGGCAAAATTTTTACTTTGTGCCCCCCTCTCCCCTTGTCCTGGAGCATTGCTTATTACACGCTTTTAAAATGAATATTGCATAGTGTAATGTAACATGGGGCAGAGGGTTGGGGTGCGGGGGCAGGGCTCTGGCTGGCACTGAGGATGAGGTGTTCTGGGTGTTGGAGGGGCTCAGGGCTAGGGCAGAGGGTTGGAGTGCAGGGGGTGGGGGAAGCTCTGGCTGAAGGTGTGGGCTCTGGGGAGGGGCAGGGCTGGGGATGAGTTTGGGGTGCAGGCAGGCTGCTCTGGGGTGGGGCTGGAGAGGAGGACTCCCCCACCCCCACCCCTTTCCCTGCTGGCAGAGGCAAGCTCTGGGGGAGGGGCTCCCCTTTCCTGCCCCCTCCCCTCAGCAGCACACTTCCCCATCACTGGTCGCAGAAGACGGTGGGCACTAGGATCCTGTGCCAGCAGTTGCTGCAGGGAGGCAGCATGTTGCTGGACTGAAAAGACTGGGCACTTCTGCTCCGCTCTGCTCCAGGGCCACATCCAGGGGGACACTTGGAGGAGGCGTGGGGGGGGGTACAATCGGAGCCGGGTTGTGGCGAGGAAGCAGCCGCGGGGCTCTCTACCAACTGCCTCCAAGTCCCGTCCCTGCTCCCTGCGGGGCGTGGAGACCTCCTCCCCGCCTCTGTGCCTGCCTGGGGCTGATTTGCAAGCTCCTGTGGGAGCTGCCCCGGGCAGAAGCAGTAATCAGCGCGCCAGCGCCTGGCTGTCCGTGGTCCTGCGGTCCCCATATCGGGACAAAGGATGTCGTGACCGATGTAAGGTTGGGACGCGGGACAAGTCCCCTAAAATCGGGACATCTGGTCACCCTAAGTGCAGTAGTCTGGGAGCTGCCCTTGTCTGTGAAGACCAAGGCAAAAATAGGATTGAGTACTTCCGCTTTTTCCACATTCTCAGTCACTAGGTTGCCTCCCCGACTCAGTAAGAGTCCCAGACTTTCCCTGACCTTCTTGTTGTGAACATACCTGTGGAAACAAGAATGTTACCCCTCACATCCCTTGCTAGCTGCAAGTTCCATTGTGCCTTGGCCTTACTGATTACACCCTTGCATGCTCTAGCAATACTTTTAAACTCCTCCCTAGTCATCTGTCCAAATCTCCACTTCTTGTAAACTTCCTTTTTGAGTTTAAGCTCACCGAAGATTTCACTATAAAGCCAAGCAGATCGCCTGTCATATTTACTATTCTTTCTGCTCATCAGGATGGTTTCTTCCTGCAACCTCAATAAGGTTTCTTTAAAATACAGCCAGCTCTCCTGGACTCCTTGCCCCCTTGTATTAGCCTCCCAGGGGATCCTGCCCATCAGTTCCCTAAGGAAGTCAAAGTCTGCTTTTCTGAAGTCCAGGGTCCATATTTTGCTACTGTCCTTTCTTCCTTTTTTCCGGATCCTGAACTCAACCATCTCATAGTCACCTCTGCTTAGGTTACCACCCACTTCTACTTCCCCTACCAATTCTTCCCTGTTTGTAAGCAGCAGGTCAAGAGGAGCATGGTTGCTAGTCAGTTCCTCCAGCACTTGTACCAGGAAGTTGTCCCCAATGCTCTCCAAAAACTTTCTGGATTGCCTGTGCACTTAATTTCATTGCGTGACACCTGGTTTTTTTATTGTATGAAAGGCTAACCACTTCCCTATTCACTTTCTCCATATCATTAGTTATGTTCTAGACCTATATCATATCCTCACTTAGTCGTTTCTTTTTAAACTGAACAATCCCAGCTTTTTAAATTTCTCGTCCTAGGAAGTTGTTCTATAGCACCAGTCATTTATGTTGCCCTTCTCTGTACCTTGTCCAATTCTAATATATCTTTTTTCCTAATGGTTCCCAATATTCTGTTAGCTTTTTTGTCTGCTGCTGCACATTAAGCACATGTTTTCAGACAGCTATCCACGATGATGCCAGGACTTCTTTCTTAAATGGTAACAGCTAATTGAGACCCCATCATTTTGGATGCGTAATTGGAATTAGGTTTTCCACTATGTATTACTTTGCTAACTTTCATCAGTCATTTTGTTGCTCAGTCATTCAGTTTTGTGAGATCCCTTTTAAATTCTTGGCAGTCAGTTTTGGACTTAACTATCTTGAGTAATTTAGCATCACTCTCAAACTTTGCTACCTCACTGTTTACTCCTTTTTCCAGACCATTCATGAACAGGTTGAACAGCACTCGTCCCAGTGCAGATTCTTGGAGAATCCTGCTATTTACCACTTTCCATTATGAAAACTGGCCATTTATTCCTTCATTTTGTTTCCTAGCTTTTAACCCGTTACTTCCGTCTGAGGACCTTTGCTATTATCACATGACTAGTTTGATACATACCCATCCAACACTCTGGGGTTCTGGGCAATCTATTAATAATACACAAATTAATAAACACACCCATCAATTACCCCACATAAAATACAAATAATAACAAGCAACAAAATAAATGTAAGAATTTAGCTTTTCCACACAATCCCAACCAGCGTTCCACACCAACACTGCCTACCCCAACTCAACACCCTTCTTCTCATGAAGCAAAGAGAGAAGGTGAGAGTTGTAGTATGCCCTAAAGGTTAACGAACTTCAGCTTTTATGGACCAAGAGGAAGTGAATTCCAAGGGCCCATGTCCCTGGTGGAGAGTCCTGCCAGTTGCCCCCTCTTATCCTAATTGGACTCCAGCTCTATTGGCTGCAGTTATAACAGTGTGTCATGATAGGCAGGTCCCAAGCCACTGAGTTAATTTTAGATCAAAGTCAACTTCTTAAAATCAAGTGCGTAAAGAGACACTGCTAGCAGGTGAGCAATGGATTCTGAACACTGCAGTTTCTGGAAAGATGTGAGAGGTAGCCCCATACAGCGAGCAGTTCAGTATCTGAGGCCATGTCTACACTACCCTACTTATGTTATGAAACTGCAGAAAAACCCAAGAGTCTCTGGATTAAGTTTGGAAGTGTGACCCACAAGGGTGATGTCGTGGTGGGAGTCTGCTATAGATCACCAGACCAGGGGGAGGAGATGGATGAGGCTTTCTTCCAGCAACTAAGAGAAGTTACTAGATCACAAGTCATGGTTCTCATGGGACACTTCAATCACCCCGATATCTGCTGGGAGAGCAATACAGCGGTGCACAGACAATCCAGGAAGTTTTTGGAAAGTGTAGGGGATAATTTCCTGGTGCAAGTGCTGGAGGAACCAACTAGGGGCAGAGCTCTTCTCAACCTGCTGCTCACAAACCGTGAAGAATTAGTAGGGGAAGCAAAATTGGATGGAAACCTGGGAGGCGGTGACCATGAGATGGTGGAGTTCAGGATCCTGACACAGGGAAGAAAGGAGAGCAGCAGTATACTGACCCTGGACTTCAGAAAGGCAGACTGACTCCCTCAGGGAACTGATGGGCAGGATCCCCTGGGAGAACAACATGAAGGGGAAAGAAGTCCAGGAGGGTTGAGGTTGCAAGAACAAACCATCCTGATGTGTAGAAAGAATAGTAAATATTGCAGGCAACCAGCTTGGCTTAACAGTGAAATCCTTGCTGATCTTAAACACAAAAAAGAAGCTTACAAGAAGGGGAAGATTGCACAAATGACCAGGGAGGAATATAAAAATATTGCTCAGGAATGCAGGAGTGAAATCAGGAAGGCTAAATCACACTTGGAGTTGCAGCTAGTAAGGGATGTTAAGTGTAACAAGAATGGTTTCTTCAGGTATGTTAGCAACAAGAAGAAAGTCAAGGAATGTGTGCCTCCCTCATTCAGTAAGGGGCCCAATCTACTGACAGAGGATGTGGAAAAAGCAAATATACTCAATGCTTTTTTTGCCTCTGTCTTCATGAACAAGGTCAGCTCCCAGACTACTGCACTGGGCAGCACAGCATGGGGAAGAGGTGACCAGTCCTCTGTGGAGAAAGAAGCAGTTCAGGACTATTTAGAAAAGCTGGACGAGCACAAGTCCATGGGGCTGGATGCATTGCATCTGAGAGTGCTAAACTTGTTGGCCGATGTTATTGCATTGGCCATTATCTTTGAAAACTCATGGCGATCGGGAGAGGTCCTGGATGACTGGAAAAAGGCTAATGTAGTGCCCATCTTTTAACAAGGGAAGAAGGAGGATCCAGGGAACTACAGGCCAGTCAGCCTCACCTCCGTCCGTGGAAAAATCAAGGAGCAGATCCTCAAGGAATCAATTCTGAAGCACTTAGAGGAGAGGAAAGTGACCAGGAACAGTCAGCAGGGATTCACCAAGGGCAAGTCATGCCTGACTAACCTAATTGCCTTCTATGACGAGATAACTGGCTCTGTGGATGAGAAGAAAGCAGTGGATGTGCTATTCCTTGACTTTAGCAAAGCTTTTGGTATAGTCTCCCACAGTATTCTTGCCAGCAAGTTAAAGAAGTATGGGCTCGATGAATGGACTATAAGGTGGATAAAAAGCTGGCTGGATCGTTGGGCTCAACGGGTAGCAATCAATGGTTTCATATCTAGCTGGCAGCTGGTATCAAGTGGAGTGCCCCAAGGGTCGGTCCTGGGGCTGGTTTTATTCAATATTTTTATCAATGATCTGGAGGATGGCATGGACTGCACCCTCAGCAAGTTTGCAGATGACACTCATCTGAGAGGAGTGGTAGATACGCTGGAGAGTAGGGATAGGATACAGAGGGACCTAGACAAATTAGAGGATTGGGCCAAAAGAAATTTGATGCGGTTCAACAAGGACAAGTGCAGAGTCCTTCACTTAGGACAGAAGAATCCTGTGCACTTCTACAGACTAGGGACCGAATGGCTAGGCAGCAGTTCTGCAGAAAAGGACCTAGGGGCTACAGTGGACGAGAAGCTGGACATGAGGCAACAGTGTGCCCTTGTTGCCAAGAAGGCTAACAGCATTTTGGGCTATATAAGTAGGGGCATTGCCAGCAGATGGAAGGATGTGATCTTTCCCCTCTATTCAACATTGGTGAGGCCTCATCTGGAGTACTGTGTCCAGTTTTGGGGCCCACACTACAAGAAGGATGTTGAAAAATTGGAAAGAGTCCAGAGGAGGGCAACCAAAATGATTAGGGGCCTGGAGCACATGACTTATGAGGACATGCTGAGAGAACTGGGATTCTTTAGTCTACAGAAGAGAAGACTGAGGGGAGATTTGATAGCTGCTTTCAACTACCTGAAAGGGGGTTCCAAAGAGGATGGATCTAGACTGTTCTCAGTGGTGGCAGAACAAGGAGTAATGGTCTCAAGTTGCAGTGGGGAAGGTTTAGGTTGGATATTAGGAAAAACTTTTTCACTAGGAGGGTGGTGAAGCACTGGAATGGGTCCCTAGGGAGGTGGTAGAATCTCCTTCCTTAGAGGTTTTTAAGGTCAGGCTTGACAAAGCCCTGGCTGGGATGATTTATTTGGGGTTGGTCCTGCTATGAGCAGGGGGTTGGACTAGATACCTCCTGAGGTCCCTTCCAACCCTGATATTCTATGATTCTATGGGGGACATGCAGCCAGGGGGTCCACATATTCCATGAGCCAGGACCTGTTTGAGACTCCACTTAGTCCGGGCAGTGAAGCCTGGGAAGCCCGATGCAGGGGAAGGGACTTCGGGTATGTGTGTAATTGTATTTCCCATTACAATGATGTACTGATGATGCCTCCAACTTAACAGGACACAGCTATCAACTTCTAATTAATTTAGTCATACTAGAAGAGATTGCAGTACAGTAATTCCTCACTTAAAGTTGTTCCGGTTAACATTGTTATGTTGCTGATCGATTAAGGAACATGCTCATTTAAAGTTGTGCAATACTTCCTTATAATGTTCTTTGGCAGCCAGCTCCTTTGTCCACTGCTTGCAGGAAGAGCAGCCCATAGTAGCTAGCTGGTAGGGGCTTGGAACCAGGGTGGACAAGCAGCCTCCCATCAGCTCCCCGTTCCCTGTGGGGCAGCCTCCCAGCAGGGTATCAGTTGCCGGCAGTTCAGCCATCCCTCCCCTCACTGCCATGTGCTGCTCCTGCCCTCTGCCTTGGAGCAGCTCCCGGGAGCTTCCTGCTTGCCGTGGGGGTGAGCAGGGGAGATACCGGGGGCCTAATATCAGGGTGTCCCCCTCCCACCTGCTTCTGCACCCCCTTATCCCATCTTCCATGGAGCAGGGTGGGAGACACGACAGGGCTCAGGATGGAGGGAGCTTCCCGGCAGCAGCTGTGGTCTCAGTTTGTTGATCTAATGAACAAGGCAGTATAAAGAGAGGAGTCAGCATATTTAAATTGGAAACGTGCATCTCTCATACATACCCGGTGTGTGTCTCTATCTGCCATGCTGTCTTCCTTCCCTCCATTCCTGCTGCCCTGTAGAGTGTGAGGCTACATTAACAACAAGTTAACCCTTGAGGGCTCAGCCAGTTGCTAGTATAACAAAGAGAGGTAAAGTTGTCATCTGCTTTTTATTCCCCTTAAGCAGGGAGACCATATGGAACAGTTTCATTATGTAAGCAGGCATGTCTCTTGAATCCTTCTGAGAGATCTCAATGAAACTCATGGAATTATTTGGAAATTCATTTCTAAAGGTTTCCAGGGATGATGCCTTATTTCTTTGAGAGTGGTAGGACACCTTCCTACACCAGCCTGCAATAACTTCAGCAGGCACCACTGCAGTATAAAGGCTAGTAGCATGTAGGTCTGGGTGGCTTCAGACTGCAAGCAGCAGCTGCGTTCTCTATGCCTTTGTTACTCTCAGGAGTTAGATATCTGCTAAAATCACCAAGACCTGTGGAAAACGGTGCCAGTGTTCAGTGCCATGGCACAACAGTAATTGTTTCACGAAACTGAACAATTCCCTCCCCATTTCCCTCAACTCTGGTGGGCCATATTCCCCACGGCTGGTAGCGTGAGTGGTACTATGAACAAGCACTCTGAAGTCTAGTGTAAAACTGTGTACAAGCATGTTTAGTGTAAAACTTTGGAGGAGCAACGAAAGGGAGTTCTGACTCTGAACTTTCACATTTTGGGGTAGGGGGGCAGGTATAGCTCAGTGGTTTGAGCATTGGCCTGCTAAGCCCAGGGTTGTGAGCTCAATCCCCAAGGGGGCCATTTAGGGATAGGGGGCAAAAATAGGAACTGGTCCTGCTTTGAGCAGGGTATTGGATTAGATGATCTCCTGAGGTCCCTTCCAACTCTGAGATTCTATGATTCTATACTGTGGCTCACTGGTAATGTGCTCTTTCAGAGCCTCCCTCAGCTGTATAGCTCTACACTGAGCCATTCTAGTAGCCCTTGTGCCTGTCTGTTCAAACTTAGCAGACAGAAGCTCCATGTCTGCCCTCCTCCCAGGCAGACATGGTGTTTAGGCAGAGGAGCACTTAAAAATAATGTAGCCATCAGGATGATCTTGTATGAATTTCAGTTGTGTGCTTGTTACTCAGACTCACAGATCTTTAATGAAAGGCCAGCGCTGACCCCAGTCCCTGTGCTACTCCAAAGACTCCACTCCTGGCCCAAATGGCAATGGAACCTCATTTATCTTTGTTTATGATATTTCAGCCAGTGCTTTTGTAACACCCTGGTCATCTTCAAGTAGGATCAAACCTGGGGTGGCTGGAGCTTAGTGCATGAACTTTTACTGCAAGGATGGGCAAACTGTGGCCCACCGGCCATTTTTATCCAGCCCGCAAAGGGCCCGGGACCGGTGCCAGTGGCCCCGGGCCAGGCAAGCACAGCGAGCTGCGGAGCCTGCGCTCTTGGGTGTCGGGGGCTGAGTTGGGAACTGCCAGCCGCTGGGCCCCACACTTCCCACCCGGGGTGCCGGGCCCAGTGCGGGAAGCCGCGGGGCCCTGCGCCCACTGAGCATGGTAAGCAAGAATTGGGAGGGGGCAACTTATCTGGTGGGGTCCCAGGGGTGGTGGTTAGGGTGGGGGGGTCTTGGGGGGGAGGCAGTCAGGGAACAAAGAGCAGTGGGGCTTAAATAGGGGGTGGGCTCCCTGGGGAGGCAGTTAGAGTGGGGGGTCTCTGGAGTGGGCAATCAGGGGACAAAGAAGGGGGGATGGGTCTGAGGTTCTGAGGAGGGCAGTCAGGGGGCGGGAAGTGGGTAGGGATCAGATAGCGGGTTGGACTAGGCTGTTTGGGGAGGTACAGCCTTCCCTACCCGGCCCGCCACACAATTTCGAACCCCCATGTGGCCCTCGGGCCAAAAAGTTTGCCCACCCCTGTTCTACTGCATAAGCTAAAAGCCACATAGCTCTTAGCTAAACCTGTAGCACAGACTCATTAGTTGCTCTTTAAGTGGTCTCAGTGCCACTAGATGGAACAGAATACCACACCCAGGAGGTGTGCGGGTTAAACTGTCAAAGGAAAGTGTTATATCTAAATTAATTTTCAAATAAGATTTCCTGAAACATTGTACCAAATTATTTACTAAAATTCAGTATGATTGTAAACCATAATCAGATGCAATATTAAACCATTTGCTTCCCTTCTCCCACTAACCTGTAACTTAGTTAAGGAATGGGTCTGGTTGGTTTGCTGTTGAATTAAATACTGCATCACAACAGTAAACAATCATGTTTCCAGGTGAGCACAAAGAACAGCAGCTGGTTGTTAGACTGGCATAATCATCTTCCCCTGTTTTGATATTTAGGCATTGTATTGAGTTGTCAAAAGGACTTCTTGGGGTGGCAAGGATTGCTGTTAGTGTCCTAGGGCAAAAGCCGAACATTGATAGGTTTTCAGGCCTATGATTTCCACCAGTGTGAGATGAAATCCAACCCAAAGGCTATCCAAATTCTTATATTACCCTATTATTCTGAGTGCCCATCAAAAACATTCACGAGTGTATCCTCACAGCACCCTCTGAGATAGGGAGGCATAGTTAGCCCCACTTGATAAATGGGAAACTAGGGCACAGACTCTAGTAACTTGTTTAAGATTACATAGGAAGTCCATGGCAGAGCTGGAAATTGAACCCAGGGGCACAACCACACCTCTCTATTTTCTTCTCCAACATGCTTCTTTTTCTGACTTCAGTAGGTACGTGAAAAAAATAAAACATACAAATAAAAACCATGTCATTTAAAATACTTTCACATGCTGTTTATTTTTGTAGGATTTCTGCACCTTTGATTCCATCAATGATAAAATGTATAAAAATAATTTTAAATGATGCTTTATTTTTTTATATTCATACAAGGGGCAGCCCTCAAAGACAGATGAGGAGAAATGAACACAGGCTCCACATAACTCTCATACTCCTTTTGCCCTTTTCCTGATTCTGATTGTCAGGTTCAGTGTCACAACAATATGAACAATTATCCAGAAAACAGTTATTGGTTCTATAGATTTCCAATGGGTAAGGTATATACGGGGAAAATTTAATTTGGGGATAAAGCCTTTTAAGTTAACGTACTTTCCCCTCAGCAGCAGCCCTGTCTGATTCACTCACACTACAGAATTTCTGCTAATAATATTCACAAGAAATACAGAGTTCCTACCTACATATCTTTCTTCTCCCACTGTGTCCCACTGCCAATGCAGAACTGAGCAACCCATTTCACACCATAGCAGGAGACATGGCTTTCCTATTCATTCCCTCTCACTTGTTACAAATCTTCCTCCATCTGCTGATTAAGTACATACAAGTACACGTGCTCACCACTGAGACCAGAAACAAGTTCTACTAAAAGATTTATAATCACAGACAGAAAATAAATACAAAATGATTGGCAAGGAATTCTCAGTTACATGCACAACATCAGACTAGCAACAGCGACAGCAACCATCAGTCCAAACTACAGGACTAAGAGTACATAAGCCACTAGCTGGGCTGTGGGAATGCACTGGACCAAATGATAAAACAAGAAAGTAGCAGGACTAAGAACATTTTTTGAACTGGATTCGTTTCTGGAAGGCCTGTGTAAACTCTTCATGAAAAGCAGCGTATATGACTGGATTGATAAGCAAATTTATGTAACCTAGCCATGTGAAAAAGTCCAGTAGGATTGGATGAAACCAGCAGGCATCTTGACAGATGGGTAGGACCAGGGTCACAACAAAGAATGGCAGCCAGCAGAAAATAAAAGCTCCCAGGATAATGCCCAGGGTTTTTGTGGCTTTCCTTCCTCTTGCAGCGGAAATTCTTTTCCTTTCCAGGACACTATCTGCAAGTTTGATTTTCACATGATTGATAAATACTGGGGAGCCCCCTGAATGAGCCTGCCCCTCTTGAAGGTTAGAGTTAATGGAGCAGAGAGAAGACCCAGTGGAGCCAGTAATCAGGTGGGCTGTAGTAAATCGTTTGCCATATAATGAAGGTGGTTTAAGAATCCTGGATCGAGCTGCTATGTAAATTCTCCCATATAGTATAACAAGGAACACAGTTGGGATATAAAAAGCTCCACAGGTTGAATAGATTGTGTAGGAAATCTGATCAATGTTCACGGTACAGTCTGCCATTTCTTCATGAGCTTTTGCCTGTCTCCAGAAAAGTGGTGGCGTAGAAATACAAACAGAGATCACGCAGACAACAGCTATCATGACGGCTGCTCTGCTGGCAGTCCGATGTTTTGTGTATTCCAAAGCATCTGTGATGGCCCAGTATCTGCCCAGTGCAATAACACAGAGGTGCAGGATTGAGGCCGTGCAGCAGGTGCTGTCTGACGATAACCAGATATCGCACATAATTTAACCAAAGGTCCACCTGTGACTGACAGTATAAGCAATACTAATTGGCATTACTAAGATAGATACTAAGAGATCAGTCACCTCCAAGGAGCCAATGAGATAATTTGCAGGTGTATGAAACTTTCTAGTGAGAAAAATGGTGATAATTACAAAGGAATTTGAAAGAATAGTTGCCAAAGTTATAACAGACAGAAAGACAGAAGATCTTCAGCCCTACAATGTGCTCTCATCCCATGCCACTAGCATTTCACTGGCATTCAGTAACTCATTTGATGTTCTCTGGAGAGAAAGCTCTTTTGAATGGTTGTACTGGGCCATTCTCTGATTTTCCTTCCTCTGAATTAGTCCACCATAAACAGTTAAGAACGTTGCTGTTTCTGCTGAAATGGAACTTTTGTGGCTAGAACGTCAAGGCTGGAGAGAACAAACTTCTAGTAAGCAGGAAGCAGGGTAGCAGTTGAAGTATTTTTCTAAACTAGATTCCTGCAGCATATTTCAACATATTTTTTGTAATGCAGTTTAATAAGCATCAGTTCTAATGCAATCATCGAGATACTATTTCTGCCATATATTAACACTGACTATAGTATGGAACTTATGTGTATTACATTTTTATTTCACAATTTATCATCTAGACAAAGGCCAAAAAGTGTTTTAATTTCTGTTTTGTCCACATCTTCTTTCTGAACTAATTCTCCAGCAGGTAGCAAGAATCAGTATTGGAGAGTGAAAGGCAGAGAGAGGAACATTTTACATTGTCATGTTGGCCCCATCTTTGGGACAAAACTTTCCTAGAAAAAGTTTGCCCTCAGTTAATAGCTGAACATAATGACTCATAACAGGGAACGCTCTCTTCCTAGAGTACATATGACTTTATACAATCTGTTTGACTTGTTTCTGTGGACATAACTTCTGCCAGACACACTAATTAGGCCCTCGTTAGTGATTTGTGCAGGGTTGTATCGATGTGTGCATCTCCAGATCATCCTTGCTTTCTCTCAAATGTACATTCTATCCTCAAACGCTGGCCTCGATTTCTGAATGATTAGTAGAATTCAATGCTGTGGACCTGGAATTCACAGGATATTTTAGTTATAGAGTTGTCCATAACTGAGTAGATGGTGAATGATTATAATGAGCTGTGGGGTCATGGTTCCCCCAACAGAAGGAGGACGTCATCAGCTGACAAGGCTGGTTATCACAGAATTGATCTGAAGGTAGAAAGTGAGTGTGTTAGCCCAGGACTGTGGAGTCATGTGACGTGGGATTTCACAGCCCTCAGTGTCAGACTGGGCCTTGTGGTTCCAGGTCTCTTTTCATGTATTTCTTTAGATGTAGTAAGTAACTATCTGTATAAGTAGAGCCTTACTATCTGTCAGCCAGCTCCACCACACAGATAATAAATCCCTACCACCAGCCCCACTTTGTCAGCCTGTTCCTCCTGGAAGAGGCAAAGAAAATAGGTGGCCTTACTGCATGCCATGAAGGTTTACAAATTTGGGTAGGCCACATGGGAAGCACATATGCTGAAAGCTTCTCAGAGAAATGTCCTGCCAATAGTCCTCTTCTGAAACCAACCAGCTGAAGCATCTCTGCTGATCCCAAATGATGCAGCTTCCTGGGGAAGAAGCATCTGTCAAATGGCTAAGTCTCAAACCATTTAAGGCATGGTAGGACAAGACCAACACCATAAATTCAGCTGAAAAACTAAATTTGAGTCAGAACAGAGTCTGGGGCCAAAGTGGAGTCTGAAGTTTAGCAATTTTCAAGAAAAGATCGCTGCCAAATGACCAGTAGTGCAGACGAAAGATTTTTGAAGTCGGACTCCACGAGCCATTGGTTCTGTGGCGTGAAAGTCTTATGACATGTCTCATGTTTAGCAATTCTCACAAACGAATCTCTGCCAAAAGACCAACACTGAATCCCCATTGCATTTGAAGGATGAGTCTACGAATAATTCGTGCGTAGCAACGATCTGGAGTGCAATGTGTCATATTTAGGAATTCTCACGAAGGGATCCCTGCTAAATAGACAGCAGTGCATCCGAAAGGGAGGTCGAGGAAGATACCAGGAAACATTTTTCCCTATCAGGGAGCGGCAAAGAAGTTGTCATGTTTAGCAATTCTCACGAATGGATGGATCTCTGCCAAAACAGCAGCACTCTACCCAAATGCCATTTCGAAGATGATTCCAAGAGCAATTCGTGGCCAGTAGTGCTCTGGAATGAACTTCTCAAATTTAGTAATTGTCAAGAGAGGCTCGCTGCCAAGTGACCAGTAGTGCAGCCGAAAGACGTCTGAAGAAAGAGTCCACGATCTCTGAGGGCTTGTGTACGCTTGAAACACTACAGTGGCACAACTGTTCTTCTCAGGGTAGGTAATCCACCTCCACAAGGGTAGGTCTACACTTGAAAAGCTGCAGTGGAGATGTTACTATGCCAATGGGACAGCATTTTCCGTCAGTGTAGTTAATCCACCTCCTAAGAGGCAGTAGCTGTAGCAATGGGAGAAGCCTTCCCATCAACAGCACTGTCTACACAGAGGTTAGGTCAGTTTCACTATGTCACGCCTGGGTGTGGAGTTTTCAGAATTTGTAGTGTAGACCTGCCTTAGAGGTGGTAGCTAGGTTGGCAAAATAATTTTTCCATCGCTCTGGTGCTGTCTGCTCTGGGGGTTAGGTCAGTATAGTTATACTGCTGAGGTGTGTGGATTTTTTTCACACCCCCTGAGATGTAGCTATAGCGATGTAAATTCCTAATGCAGCCCAAGCCTGACATAATAGAGTCAGGTCTTATCCACTTTGCCGTCCACATCCACCACTGAAAGAAATGAGAGGGGGAGAATCTCTAATTAGAACACCTGGCACACTATGTCTCTGGGCTGCCCTCGAACAGCTTGACCCTGCAATAGCTTTTAGGCTCAGAGTCCTGCCCCTTTGTCTCAAGTACTGCTTCAGCTTCTTCTCTCAAGAGGCTCCAGGTTCAGCCTCCACCCAGAGGTGCTGCTACCCGTGGCTGTGTTGTGTAGAACCATCAGCCACAAGCTCCTCTCGAAGCCAGGAAGGAAAGCCAAAAATCCTGGGGTACATTTTGGATCTTAGCAATATTTGGTGCTTTTCTTAAATCCCCTGCTTCGGGAGTCACGAGGTTACATGAGAAGCTCAGTTTTCATTTTCAAACAATCATTATTTTTAAATCAATCTGATTTTTGCACACTTGGGTCTGGTGACACTGAGTCAGTCCCTGCTCCAAACAACTAACTTCTTACCTAGACAAAGGGTAGTGGTGGGGAAGCACAGGTGAGGTGGTATAGGATGTCAGGGTAGATGAGCAGTAGGGCTAGGAGTAGAACCCACACCTGCTCTGGCCTAGCTTGTCCATCGGTCTGGCAATGTTGGCTGCTGCTCACAGGAGGCAGGGTGAGACATTGTTCTCCCTTTAGGCCGTGGAGTTTGGGGATTTGGAGTAAAAAACTGCCAGAATCTAGCTTTTACCCAGACCCCTCACTCTTGTCACTGCTCTGCGGCAACTCAGGGGCAGCACCTCCCCGAAAGTGTGGGGTTCAGGAACCATTGAAGTCCCACGCCTCTTGTCCTGTCCCTCATCTTTCCCCCAATGCCCCACCTATTCCCACCGAGGCCCTTCTCCCAGTGCCCCGCTCCCTCTGCCCCCGGAGGCCCCACCCTCCTCAAAGCCAGAAAGCAGCCCTCTGCCCATATCCCTACCCCTTGTGTCTCCCGCCCAGGTCAGGTGGAGGAACCCAGGTTCCCCACGGATGCCCCCATGGATTTTATCCCAACCTGGTAAAAGCCATGTGGACAGCTGTAGGAAGCTACGGGATGGATCCTCCACCTGCCCTGGGTGGGGGACCTGGGCCAAGGGGGCGGCTTGGGCCCCCCACCCACAGCAGGCAGGTGGAGGGTCTGCTGCAGTTCCCCACAGCTGCCTGTATGGCTTTTACCATCGGCAGACTGTGGCTCCAAGGCCCTGCCCCTTGGCCGGAGCCCGCTCCGCATAAGAGCTCTGTGGGCCGCTGTGGGGAGCCAGCACAGACCATCCACCCTGGCATCCCTTCTCACTCCTCAGTATGGACTACAGCGTTGTAGAGGAGGCCATCTTGCTGCCGGCTGGGTCTGTGCTGGTGGAAGTGGTGCATCCTGACCAGACCTAAACCGGCTGAGGTTGTACCTTCTTTGTATTTGGTCCAGGACCTCCTGAAGTTCAGGTGTAGGGATAGTCTGTCATTCGCTCTCCTGTCCTTGGACCAGGAGAAGGCATTTGACAGGACGGATCGTGGATGGTATCCCCTCGGCACTGCGGGCATTCGGGCTTTGAGACCTAGTTTGTGGGGTTTCTTCAGGTGCTGAATGCCTCAGCAGAGTGTTTGCTCAGGCTCAACTGGACCCTGACCAAACTGGTTAGCTTCAGGCAAGGGGTGCATCAGGGGTGTCCGCTGTCAGGCCAGCTGTATGCTCTGGTGATCGAGCCCTTCTTCTGTCTCCTCCACTGGAGGTTGATGGGGCTGGTGCTCCAGGAGATGGAGTTGCAGCTGATCCTGTCGGTGTACGCCTATGATGTGCTCCTCATGGTCCAGGACGCAAGGGACCTGGTGTGGGTGGAGGCCTGCCAGGCCGTCTGCTTGGCAGCCTCCTCCTCCCCAGTCAACTGGGTCAACAGCTTTGGCTTGGTGGTTGGTGGGTAGATGACCTCCCTCACACCCATGCTTCAAGCCATTCGGTGAAGCTCAGGTCCACACTCTATCTTGGCGTCTACCTTTCCGCCACACCTCCTTCTCCACTAGAGAACTGGCAGGGTTTGGAGACCAGGATGGGTGAGCAGCTGTGGAGATGGAAAGGCTCCTTCTGTGGGGGAGGGCACTGGTGCAGAACCAACTAGTCCTGTCCATGCTCTGGCACCAGTGCAACACCCTGTACCTGGCCTTGGGAATCCTGGCCTGGCTCCAGAGGTTAGCTCTGGAGTTCTTCTGGTCAGAACTGCACTGGGTCTCTATGGGGGTTCTAAGCCTTCCCCTGGAGGAGGAAGGAGAGGGCCTGGTCTGCCTCCACCTCCAAGCCCTGCAGAGACTCCTTTATGGTGCAGGTACTCTAGTGTGGGGTACGTTGGCGCATGCCTTCCTCCGCCACCTCTGAGGGCTCCTATATGACCAGCAGCTCTTTTTTTGCATCCAAGGGGTCTTCCATGAGACCTCTCTGAGCTGCTGGTCTTCTACCAGAACCTCCTCCAGACCTGAAAGCCATTCTTGGTGACCAGGTCTGTTATGACCACCGAGGGGGCAGACCTCCTTGCAGAGCTCTTTGTACACAACCCCTACCTTTTTGTGCAACTGGTGGAGTCCCTCCTGTGCTGGAGGCTGGTCTTGGCAAAAACCACCAAAATTGGAGACCTCCTGGATTACGACAGGGGGGACAGGGTGGGTCCCCAAGCACCTTGTCGGCACCTGGGGCACTCCACCCTTCAGACACCTCTGGCATACTCCACGTCGGCACGTGGTTCACCCACCCCCAATGCCTGCTCCTTTTGTGATGTGAGGGAGAACCTGGTGCATGGCTTATTCAGAATGTACCAGGTTGCAGCCCCTATTCCACCTCCTCCAGAACCTCCTGTGGAGGTTCTGTCTTCACTTCCTCATACCTCTTCATATAGCCACACCCTGTCCTTGGCCTCATGAAGTCATGAGTCCTCCTCATCAGCCTCCTCCTGGTGCTGGCCAAAGTGGCCATCACAATACCAGGAGGAGGATGCTGGATGAGGGGGTGCTCTGCAACTGTGGGGCCTATTTCTGTTCCTCCCCTGTCTTACATATCTGGGCAGAGTTCCTCAGAGCAGCGTCCATTGGCTCTCTAGACAGCTTCGAGGAGCAGTGGTTCTCTGCTCAGTATCCCCCCTCTGGATCCCTAATTCTGAACCTATGACCCCACTCCCATCCCTGTTATTCTTTAGTTGTCCCTCAAATTCAATTGGGTCCCAAATCTAGTTGTTCCTCCTGCAAGGCTGGGGGAGGCACCTCCCAGAATTTCTAATAAGGAGGACCTTCTACCTCCACCTACTCTGGGTGGGGAAATAGGGGGTAGAGGAGGGGAAGGGGACAGGGTGGAAAGTAGACAGGGCCAGGCTCCCTGGTCACCCCTGTTCTGGCACCATTGTCTTAACTTGAATGCAGATTTTCAACATGATGTGTCTGATTCTGCATGGGACCCTGTGAGGGCCAAGTTGGAGCTGCTGGTGAGGAGTCTGCCTCCTTTGTCCTCTCATGTCTCAAAGTGCCTCTGCCTCAGTCACAGAACTGGGCTCCCCACTGGGCAGCCCTGAGAAGGTGGAGGTGAAAAGGGAAACTGGGAGGGTTTCACAGAGGAGGCAACAATGCCGTGCAAAAATGTTCCCTGAGCCATGTCTCCTGAAGGCAGGGGAAAGACTCATGATGAATCATTTCCAATTCCGAGAGCGTCTTAACGCCTTACAGACAGCAAGAGGGAGATACTCTATCAGGCAATAGCTTTGCTTTGAAAGTGTAGGAACATTTGCATCTTGGCTTATTTTCTTTCCAAACAAAGTGGGTGTGACTTTGTGGGCGAAAATGCATTTGGTGTAATTTAAAGAGAGTGAAGCTTTTAAGTATCCTACTTAAAGCCATCCCTTAGGAACTGGGCGTCTCAGGGGATCCCCACTGGTTACAGAGCAGTTCAGACTTAGCCCAGTTCTACGGCAGTTCAAAGTTAGCCTCCCATGCTCAGTCAGCATGTGACAGAAGCTGGGGATCTGATTTGTAGTGGCTAGTTGCCCCCCTATTCCTCTCTACAGGAGCAATAGGCCCCTCCCCTGAGGCAGGACGTCTTTAAGGTGCCACAGGACTCTGATATTTCTACTATTTGCTGCATTCTGTATGATACTTTGAACAGCAGACTACAAGTTCCTCCTCAAAGTTGTGTGCATTTTATTTATTTATTCTAGTTTGCCTCCATGGGGGAGGGAGGGGTTCTATCAAATTCGTGGCTGTGAAAAACATGTCATGGACCGTGTAATCATGTCTTTTGTTTACTTTTACCCTATGTTATAGGGTCATGCCTGGCATGACTCTTTCCATCAGAATTCTGTGGTAATATAGATACTTCTGGAAACTTGGGATAAAACACCTAGCACAACTTAAACAACCGTTACGCGTACAGCCTACTTAAAATTGGGGGTATGGGGGTAGAAAGAGAGAAGACATTTTTCACAAGTTGGTCAGTGCATAAAGAGCAAATTTCACAGTTGTGTTCGTATAGCTGTATTTTCCATGTAGCCCTTATTTCTGCCAGCAGCTGCCACTCTCCACTTGCCCAGCTCTCAGCAGTGCAGAAGTAAAGGTGGTATGGAACATACAACTATATGAACACAACTGTGAAATTTGCTCTTTATGCTCTGACCAGGAGCCAGAAAGCTTGCACACAGGCTGTATCAGGTCTGCTATGGCCTCAGCTCTAGAGCTGCCCCTTTGGTGTTGCTCACAAGCAAGAAGCTCACACAAAATTGTGTTTTAAGAAGAAAGGCAGTTTCTCCCTTTCACTGGCTCTAAATGCCCAGATTCGCTCCTACCTGACACCAGACGCATTCAGCTGACCTCTATTCCACAAGTCACAGTCAGCTTTTGTATTTAATGTTCTGTTCCCACAAAGTCTTTTTCAGAAACATGGTGCAACACTGTCTCCTTGAGAAGCGCGTGGACAGGGGCCATGTGTATACATGTGCCCATAAACAGCAACTCTAGGATTGTGTGCTAGTAATACAAAAAGATTTACAGACAAAAAGGGCAGGTGAAACGAGCTTGTTCCAAAAGGCTGGACCCTCTAGCCAAGTGGGAGAGATGTCATGGGAGAGGAGCTGGCCATTGATCATCACCGGGGTCACAAGCAAGTCTCCTCTAGCCTCCATTTGTTCACATTGTGCAGCTCCCTGATCATCTTTCTCTCTTCCAGTGGAGCTCAGCGACAGGGATGGTGGGGCAGGTCAGAGACAAGGTGCATGGACCATCCATCCACAGGGCTGCAGTAGCAGGGACTGCATCTCAGGGGCCAGTATTGACTATGGGTGTGTCTACACTGCAATAAAAAAATCAGCGGCACCGAGTCGCAGGGCTTGAGATTGCAGTGTAGACATTTGGGCTCAGGCTGGAGCCTCGGATTTGAGACTCACCCCCCACCCCCCCGCTCCTGGGTTTCAGAGCCAGGGTCCAGCCCAAGCCTGAATGTCTTCTCTGCAATTATTAGCCTGATAGGCCAAGCCCTGTGAGCTGGTCAGCTGACAAGGGCCAGCCGTCCTTGGTCTTTTATTGCAGTGTAGACATACCCTATGTGGCCTAGTGCACAGGAGTGTGAATCTGGAAGTCCTTAGTTCTATTCCCAGCCATGTTATTGGTGTATACTGTAACCATGGGCAAATGAGTTAACTCTGCAGGGTCCCAGCTGTAATTAATGGTAGTGTATGCACATGTGAGCATGACTTGATTAAATTTCTAATGCACGAACAGAATAAAGTCCCTGCCAACGATATATATGCTTAGTGCTTTAAAAGCTGAAAAAAATTATGAGCCAAAACAGCTGGGAGGAAGAATTCAATCAGAAAAAAGGGAATGCCATCTGGGAATTATTTAAAAACATTTAACTTTATGCCCAGAAAGCCACAATCTCACAATCAGGGAAGAAGACTGTGCTGGTTAGAAAGAACAACCTGATTTAGAGGGAAGTGAAGGCAGATATAAAAAATAAAAAATTATGTATAAGAAATAGAAGAAAGAGAGAGTTGATAGTAATGACTATAAATCAGCAGGTAGGAATTGTAGAAAATTGTTAAGGGAAGCAAAGGGACTCACAGAGAAATCTGTGGTCAGCAGAGTTAAGGATACTAGGAAGGATTTTTTTTAAAAGCATATTTGGAAGAGAAAGAATCCTGATAATGGCATTGGCCCTTTACTAGATGGAAATGGTAGAATTCTCAATAGTAATGCAGAAAAAGCACAAGTGTTTAATAAATATTTATGTTCTGTTTTGGGAAAAAACAAATGATGTTGTCTCATCAGATGATGATGACAATATTTCTACTCCATTAGTATCTCAGGAGATTATTAAACAGCAGTTAACTAAATTTAGACATTTTATAGTCAGCAGGTCCAGTTAATTTACATCCAAAAATTTTAAAAGAGCTGTCAGAAAATCTCACTGAACCCATTAATGTTGATGTTCAATACATCTTGGAACACTGGGGAAGTGGAAGTTAATATTGTGACAATATTTGAATAGGGTAAACCGAATAACACAAATCATTAAATATAGGCCTGTCAGTCTGACATTGATCCTGCACAAAGTAATAGAGCAGATGATATGGGACTGGATTAATAAAGAATTAAAAGAGAGTGATATAACTAATGACAGTTAATATGGATTTATGCAAACAGTTCCTGTCAAACTAATTGTTTTAAGAGATTACAAGTTTGGTTGATAAAGGTAATAGTATTGATATAATATAAATAAACTTCTATAAGGTGTTTGACTTAGTACAGTATGACATTTCGATTAAAAACTAGAACAATATAAAATTAACATGGCACACATTAAATGGATTAAAAATTGGCTAACTGAAAATTTTCAAAATGTAACTGTGAAATGGTGATTGAGCAGGTCTATTTCCAATAGAGTCCTGCAACGAATTGGTTCTTGGCCCTATACTGTTTAACAATTTTATCAATGACCCGGAATAAAACATAAAATCATCACTGATAAAGTCTGCAGATGACACAAATATTGGTGGAGTATTAAATAATGAAGACGGCAGGTAACTGATACAGAGTGATCTGGATTGCTTGGTAAAATGGGTGAAAGCAAATTATATGTGTTTTAATCTGGCTATATGTAAATGTACACATCTAGGAAAAAAGAATACTGGCCATACTTACAGGATGGGGGACTATATCCTAGTTAGCAGTGATTAGGTAAAAGATTTGGGGTCTGTGGTGGATAATCAACTGAACATGAGCACCCAGTGTGATGCTGTGACCAAAAGGACTAAAGGGATTCTTGGATGTATAAACAGATGAATCTAGAATAGGAGGAAAGAGGTTATTTTACCTCTCTATTTGGCACTGGTGTGACTACTGCTGGAATACTGTGTCCAGTTCTTGTGTCCACAATACAAGAAGGATATTGAAATATTGTATAGGGTTCAGTGAAGAGCCATTAGAACAATTAAAGGATTAGAAACTTGCCTTATAGTCATTATGGCTGCCCTTTCTCTCAGAGCCGTGTGGCCTAGTGGCCAGAGTCAATACAGCTGCCTCCCCTTAGCAGGGTTGTGTGGCCTAGTGCCCAGCGGGCATGTGCTACCACCCAGAGAAGAAGTGGTCAGGGTAGGGGGACTCAGTCTCTCCCTACTCCACCAGGTTCCAGCCCAGGGCCCTGTCAGTGGCGAGTGTATTCGCCACTGGGTCAGCAGGTATGCAACTGAAACGTGATGATTTATTATTCAGTTCTACAACCAGACCAATGTCTAGTTCCCCTGAGCTACTTCCCACTGTGTCTTCCAGTGGTGTGGTCTCTGGGTCTCTGGCCTGTGAAGTTCCCAGTGGGCTGTCCGCTTTCCTGGGTGTCTGTGGGTTACTGAGTATCTCCTTCGCTCCTGGCAGTATTTGCCTCTATGGTCTCAGGCTTCTGCAGTTCCAGGGCAGGAGCCTGATTCACATATCCTCCCTCAGTGGTCTGCGCAGACTGAGCCATGCTATTCCCTTTTATACTGCTATTCCAATTGGAGCATGCCCAGCAGGGGCAAGGGTGTATGGTTTTAACCCCAGTGTCCAGGGTGGGGCAAGTACATCTCATCACAAAAGGGTTGATACTATCGCTAACAAATGCCAGAAAAAGTAGAGTATATAGGGCATATCGTCTCTTGAGAGATCTCATATCATCTGCTGCAGATCCAGATAAGCTGGAGGCCTTGAGGATGGCCAAGACCCAAAACTTTGAAAGAATTGCAGAGATTCTTGGAGTTCTGCAAATAGGTGATTTATAGAGGAATTTTCTGCCTCTGGTTGACCCTTAAATGAACTCACCAAATTGTATTCCCCATAGGAAAAGGTTGGGTTCTGCATCCAGACATCAAATGCTACAAAAGTCAAAGAACCCTTTGGAGATGATGGACACTGGATTGTAGTAATGCTCTTCCCATGTTAATAGCTGCACTGACTCATGCTCTGGTGTTAGCTTTTGTAATACAAAAAGAAAGTATTTACTACACATTGATGCTGGTATGGAAGGACTTGCAGGAGTCCTCTATTAATAAGATTCAGATGGATGGAGACCAGTTGTCTAAGCTAGTAGGAGTCTAGCATCATCAGAGAAGAACTATCCAGTTCACAAACTAGAGTTCTGAGCATTAAAGTGGTGTGTGACCAAAAAAATTCCATGATTGTCTCTATGGAGCGAAATTCACAGACCATACTGATAGCTATCCCTTAATTTATATCCTGAAGTTGGCATGGTTGGAGACCATGGTTGGCAGTTTCAGACCCCATAATTTCAAAATACAGTATCAGCCAGGTCAGGTGAATTTGGATGCTAATGTATTATCCCAAAGACCACACAGAGAGAGGTTGCCCGACCAGGAACGGATTGACATCGCAGCTCCTGGAGTGAGAGCTTTGTATAAGATGGCTAAAACCTAGCTTATTGATGCCGTTGTGAACCAGATTAGGGCCATCAAGGTGGTTGGAGCCCTTCCTGGTGCTCTACTTGGGATGTATGCAAATGCCACTCATCTGGATCTTACTTCATTACCCAAACTACACCAAGAAGATATCGGCACTGCCCAGCTTAGAGATCCTCGCCCAAAAGTGATCCTGACTGCCAAAAGACTGGGGAGACCTCTGAATGCCATATAGAATGCCCAATTGATCTTGAGAGAGTGGGACCAGTTGACGTTGAAACGAGGCCTGCTATATCAAGAGACTAGAGACTTGCTTCCTCATCATACTCATCAGCTGGTGTTGCCAGGAGAATTCAGGGATCTGGTGCTGAAGTCCTTGCATGATGAAGGAGGGCATTTGTGGTAGACTGGACACTTGAGTTGGTATGAAGGTTCTATTGGCCCAGAGTAGCAAGGGATGTAAAGGAATATTGTAAGAATTCCACCAGATGTTTCACTCATCTGCCAAGTTAGTTAACATCCAAAGCAAGGGATCCATGGATCTTATGTGTATTGTGTGTATTGACTTTCTGTCCTTAGGCATGCATTGTTTGAAGAAGTACTTCCTTATGCTTGTTTTAAATCTACTGTCTGGTTCTTCTGAGAGGAGAAATATTGCCTCTGAAAGGTGGTGGTTTATTTTCCCAGATTACTGGTTGCAGGCTTGAGATGGTTCTGTTTTGTATTGCTAAGAGGGACCCGAGATATTGAACCCAGCCCTTGTTGCTGCTGACTCCACCTGGCAGAAGAGTTCCATTTCCTATCTTTTAACCGGTTACTTTTTTAATCTATGAAAGCACCTTCCCTCTTATCCCAGAACTCCTTATGTTGCTTAAAAGTCTTTGGTGAGGGACCTTGCAACTCTTGGGTGAACACCATCTGGTCCTGGCAATTTGTCCAAAATTTCCTCTAGTAACATCTCAATCTGGGGCAGTTTCTCAGATTTGTCATCTAAAAAGAATGACTGAGGTGTGGCAATCTCCCTGAGAACCTCTGCAGTGAAGACCAATATAAAGAATTAATTTAGCTTCTCCACAAAGGCCTTATGTTCCTTCAGTGCGTCTTTAGCACTTTGATCATCCAGTGGTGCAGCTGATTGTTTGGCAGTTTCCTGCTTCTGATGTAGTTACAAAAATTGCTCTTAGTTTTCCTTCTGCTTGCTATTTTTTCTACACATTCCTTTTTGGCTTGCCAAATTATACTTTTACTCTTCCCTTGACAGAGTTTGTATCTTTCTGTTTTCCTCAGTAAGATTTGACTTCCAGTTTTTAAAGGATGTCTTTTTGTCTGTACCCACCTCTTTTATTCTGTTTTTTAGCCATGGAGGCATGGTTTTTTTTTAGTCTTCTCATTGTTTTTTTTTAAATTAAGGAATATATAGTTTGAGCCTCTGTTATGGAGTTTTTAAGAAGTTTCCATTCAGCTTGCAGGAATTTCACTCGTGACTGTTCCTTCTAATTTCTATTTAATTAGCCTCCTCATCTTTATGCAGCTTCCCTTTCCGAAGTTAAATACTACTGAGCTGAGTTTCTTTGGTAGTTTTACTCCGACAGGGATGTTAAATTTAATATTATGATTACTATTACTTAGTGGTTCAGCTACATTCACCTCTTGGACCAGATCCTGTTTGCAACTTAGGGATAAATCAAGAATTCCCTCTTCCCTCACGCATTCTAGGACTAGGTGTTCCAATAATTAGTCATTAACAGTGTCTAGAACAAAATATCAAAACTATTCCTATAGTTGCTAAAGAAAGGCTGCCTACCAGAGACTGAATTGTGTAGATCTCTGCTATGTGAGTATGTTGGAAGACGAACAGGCTGACCCAGAGGCGGGTTTGAGTAGACAGGCTTCTTTATTGCGGTGCTTGTTCCCAATTGTCCAGTAAGCGCTGGATTAGTTACATCATACTCTTTTTATTTACATTAATATGCAAATTCCTACATTTATTACAACATCCCCCAAACCCTTATGGATTAATATAAATGAATACAATGAATATTAATAACCTTATACTGAATATAATTATTCCCACTCCTGATTATTATTTACCTCATTAGCTTATTTTACTGATAAATTTTACTTAGACGTGGCACGTCTTTGCTATAATTGCAGTCATGAACTCCTTGGATCAGCAGTTTGCAGGGGAGGGAGAAGACAGGTTATAAAAGGGGTAAGGCACGGAATTTACAAATATGGCCTTTGGAGAGAGGCTAAGTCAGCACGTAATTTTAAACACTTTCAAAATATATTTAATATTACAATTAATATGAATATTATTCCTACAACATGAGTAATATGATCATGTAGTAAATGAGTGTCCATTAGGCCTATCCGTAGGGCACAGGCAACATTAGTCCAAGCACAATTAGCAGGCAGTTCAGTAGCCAATTGTAAGGCATTAATTCCTTGAAGGGCTTGGGCTTCCAAGACCTGTGTTCGGCATTGCTAAGCCTGGATCTGCCCCTGCCGTTTCCATGTGCTCTTGTCCATATTATGAGTTTATTGAATATGTACAGAGAAACAGGGTACTGGCCAAACTAGCTTCACCACTTGGTATGGAATTAGGCAACGCACTGGTTTGATTGTCCACAGCAATGAGTTCCACAGATCCATTCATGTACCAAAGTCCTGATGGCAGCATGTAGATGTGTGTAATTGTATGGTTCACTTGTACCTTCAAGTGCTATATTACACAATTGTGCATACTTTTAGCAGAACATTTTAATTTCCATACATATTGCTTCCAATTGCTTATTCCTGACACAGGCTACTGGGTTTGTTTCTTTATGGCCATTGGAGAGGGGCACATTTAAAACATTTTTTTGATAAACAAAAATTACCTAGTTGAATTACTGTTTATTTTATACCATTTTATTTTAATTATTTATTTATTTAGTGGTTCCCAGTGAGTTTTTCCTTTTTTTATTATTTTATAGGGATCATGGGGACCACCTTAATTGCTGTCTTATTCCAAGGTACCACGGCAACGATTATCCAGGTGCCAGACCCTTAGGTGAGCATTTTGCATTCCCATACATAGCTTTTATCCCCAAGTTAGCTTTTTGAAGCCATTCCCCACCAATGTCACAAGGTTCCCTGTTCATTGAGTTAGTTGCAGATTCAACTCCGCTGCCCTTTTTCATTCCATTGAAATTGCAGCAAGTTGCTGTGCCAATAGTTCATTGATTTGTTGTTGAAATTTTACATCTGGACTTATTAATTATTTAGTTACCCAACAGTTCCCCAGATTCCATACTCCCAACCCTCTGGTTCCTACTGCCCATAGATTCCTCTTGCAGTGACAATGCTATGTATATTCCCTTACTCATTAATTAAATTGTTGCTTTAATCTTTTTATGTATGTAGTTGGGGTGTACCTGGTCCACCCACCATTCTCCAGGGTGCACCACCCATCCATGAAATGGACTGAAAGGACACACTGATGAGCTCTGGTTGCACCTGCTTCCACAGTGGCTGCCACATGTTTGCCCATAAGGAACTATTTCCAGCTCCAGGCTGCCACCAGCTTAAATTTGCCATTCTGGAAGAATCCTTTCATATTACCTGTAGGGTTACATGCTGCAAAGAGGTTAAATTGTCATATTCCAAACGTTCAAGGGGAGACTTCATGCCCAGTCTGGTATGTACATAACTGCAAGCCTAAGGATTGTTTTTTATGGAGGTACCATTATGAGTGCACTTGGTAACACCAGACCCCAATCGTGGAACCTCATAACCCAAAACCCAACCCTGGTCAGAAGGTTATATGTTTTGGGGGGTCTCTGTGACAAAACCACATGTCCAGATGACTGTTTCCCACTGTCTTTTATTATGACATTTTTAAGGAATACCATGCAATATTTTTGATACATTTGATATTTTTTACCAGGTTAGCATTCCCTCTACAGTTCAGACACTACACACCAACACTGCCAAATTCCCGTGTGGGATTAGTAGTAGTTTTCTAGGGGTAAATTCTTAAAATTCTTCTCTGACTCATTACCACCACTTAGGGGTATAACAGTTCATGTGTTTCCTTCTTTTGGCATTTTACATTGTGGGATTTGGGCAGGGTTCATAATAGTGACAACTGTGATTAGCAACAACAATTGTTCCATTACGGGAAAGCTAATCCTTGGTTTCCTCTTTGTAGGTCCACCTGTAATATGCATGTAACAATTATACATTTTTAGCCCCTATTCTGTGCCTTTTTATTTGAGTGCAATAAATCCATTTTCAGTCTTCATTTTTTGTTTTTAATAGCAGAAGGCTGGGCCTCAACTGATTAGGTAAGGAACCCTCCATGTAGGAAGTGGGAATGAATGATATTCTCCTGGAATGCAGTACATCACTGGATCCTCCGCATTGGGTAGATTACGCTCTTCTGGCAGGCTATAGAGTGCAGTAATCTTTGCTGTTATATGCATTAATTTTTTTGTACATTTACTAAAATAATGGTAATAACAAGACAAACAACACAATATACACAACACAATCTTTGTTGCAACAGTAGACCCATGGTGTTCTGGGTTGTTCTTTCACTGGTGCCAGCTTGCTCACAGTATCTGAAAAACAAAATAAACATTTCCGAGCTCCTTGGTTATTTCTTAACAATACCCCCTTTATATTTATTTTATTTATTTGCTGATTGCAGGAAAACAGAATAATTACCTCCATACTTTTTGTTTTGTTTTATAGGCAGGCTAGGTTTTTACCCTTAAAGGGAAAAGATGAATTATTCCACTGTTCATTTATGAAATTTCTGAGGTTGTGTACCTCAGATTCCCCTACTGTGTAACAGACCAGGTTTGTAATGGTTTTTCAGATGTGACAAGCTTTAAGTTTATGCACAGGTAATAGCTGAGACCTTTGACATGAAATTTACTTTCAATTACCATTTTTTGTATGCTTAAAAATTTCCCACCAAAATCATACACATTATACATTGTTATGGGGTTACTTATTAGCATTTATTTCAAGGTTTAACATTGTGACCGATTACTTACAGCCATCTTAAGGCTCAGTGTTGCGCATTTCACGCCTGCTGTTTCTCCAGAGGAGTACTATCTTTTAACTTTTTTTTGTTCCTCTGTTGCAGTTCTTAGCTGGTGTATATTCAATAAATAAATAAATAAAATAAATAAATAAATAACACAGAATTTTTCACCATTTTTTCAGTTTTGACTGCCAGAGCCAGGAACATATTCTGTAATTTTTATTTAAAAATATACTTTATAAAAAAAATGGAAGTACCCAAAGGGTTAAACGCTAAATACCAACACCACATCACACTAGCTGCCTGCGGCCGAGCACAAGGGTCTGTTAGGGTTGCAACTTTGAATGAAAGATTGAAATGGAATTTTAGTGGCATTTTTTTATTATTAAAAAAAACTCCAAACTAATTTATTTTAAACCTATAAACAGAATTTTACAAACCATGAGTGCTGGTTTAGGTTCTGTGACAAAGCTCCAAGTTTGTACTTGTGGGTCCTGCGCTTCCTGGCAGATTTAGGGGCCTCAGAAACTCATCTAGGCCCCAGAGTGACCTCCCTTCCTCAGTATAATTGAGAAGAGTCACCACCTAGTGAGTTACCTTCATCACAGGCCGGTATGGAAGATGGAAAAGGGGGGAGCCCGGGCCCACCCTCTACTCCGGACTCCAGCCCAGGGACCCTAATAGTATCAGCTAAGATGGCTGACCTTCTATCCACAAAACACAATACAATTCCCTGGGCTACTTCCCCACAGCAGTCCCCGCTTCTTCAAACTCCACTTCACCCTTACCTCAGGGCCTCCTTCCTTCTGGATGATATGTTGTTCACCACTCAGTCTCACCAACAGCATAACTTCCTTCCACAGCTCCTGACACCCACACCCACCTGACTAACTGGGAGGTTTTTATCTGGTTTCAGCCAGTCCCTGATTGGCTTCAGGTGTCCCAATCAGGCTAGCTGTTTCTACTCCTTTCTAGAAGGTTCTTAATTGGCCCCAGGTGTCTTGATTGGCCTGGAGTAGCCTTTGTTTGGCTATCCAGGGAACAGGGACCTGCACATCCTGAGACTAATATACCTGCCCTCCAGCACTCTCCTATATCCTTCTGGTCTGACTCCGTCACAGTTCTTAAAACACTACATAAATATACAAAAAGATTTACCCGGACAACTTTTTTTTTGCTCAACACCCCTTGCACTGCTTTATTATTTTTTATACAACTGTATTTTGATTACACTCCCATTTTGTACAACTAGAGACAGTCACGTCCCAATAAAAACCTCTTACATTCCTATAGTGATATCACTATATCCTTTTATCAGGGCCAGCTGGGCCCTAATTGACCCAGGCACAGCTGTGGCTGCTCCACTCCAGTTGCTTTCAGTCTTGCAGCCCTCTGCTGGGCTGCCCTTCTCCAGCCACAACCCTTTGCAGGGCTGTTTTAACCCCATTTCTGCTGCAGTGGGGCAGCCGCCCCCTACATGCCCACATTTCATGCCACAGAGACTATGCCTTTCTTTGTTCAAGAATGCTGAATTCTCAGTGCCTCGGCACTATGAATTAGGATGGATTTGAAATAAGTGCTATTTGGTTAAGAAGAGCCATAGCACTGCTGGGTTTTTAATTTCCTCCTTCTTTAAATGATCTGCGCAAACTGAAAGAAACATTTTTTTTTACCTTATTAAAATATCATTGACTATACTTCGAGACACAGAATTTTAACTAACATATTAAATTATTGATAAAGGAGCAAGCAGAGAGTAGATGTTAACCTGACTGATTTTAATTTCCTCAATACTAAGGACATAGAAGTCACAGAGATGGTATGATTTCAAGAAAATGCACAGCAGGAAGTTCATGGAATACTAGAAAATGATGATCTCTCTCCAAAGCCTAGCGATTTATTTCAATACAAAGCTGCCATAAACTAAAGAATTAGACAAACATTTCAGATTTTTTCCACCAGATCAATTTTGAATGGGGGAGTTTTACTCTTAGCAGTGTCGTATCGTGTTGCCTTCCCCTGCTGGAGTCTTTCCCCACCAGAGCAAAAGACGCCTGCAGTTCGGCGCTGCTGAAGGCATTCCCTGCCAGCGCTGGAATCTTTCTGTGCAGTGGAGAAAGGCTCCATCGGCAGAGCAAGACTTTGGTTAGGGGAAGGCTGCAGGACACGGCTCCAGCTGCTTCCCTCTGCCAAGCCTTTCCCCACTGCTGAGCTTCTCACTGGTACACACGCTGCTTTACACTGCAGCATGCGCCTACTGGGGCACTCTGCACTTCAAAGCAGCCCCCTGGAATCCCCATATTCACCACTGTCATATTATTGATATGTTTTGTACAGAGCATGCCTTATGAGGTGTCATTTTAAAAGTCTTGAACATTAATATCCTCTTATGAAGTTTTGCTCTGTTACCAAAATATGTTGTGGGGTGGGGAATACTCATAACCAGCCTTTTAGGTACAAGAGTGGAGTAGCCAGACATGCTGATGGCCCTTTAAAAGGGATCCACACTCCCAACAACCATCCCAGAAGGCTTCTCAGAGAGAGCACATAGACAATGGAGGCTGCTTGACCAATGGGGGAGAACCTCTAGGTCACAAGCATAGTTTTTTCCAGCAAGCTGGAAGAAACTATACAAGGGGGAAAATGACATCATCACTTGGCCTTTCTCTTCCCCCACTTATGCTTGAAGCAACAAGAATGCTGGGAAAACAAAGACTTGAGCTGAGGAGACTGGTCCCAGGCTTAAAGGAGAAGCCGATGTATTAAGAACTATAACCTACCTGCATTGTCCAGTGGAGTGAGAAAAACTGCTTAATCCACATAGTGCCTAGTGTAATAAGATTTAAAATTTAAGCTCTGTACTTATCTTTTGTTTTCTTTGCTAACTATCTCTGACTTTTTATGACTAGCAATTATAATTGCTGAAATCTATCTTTCTGTAATTAATAAACCTGTTTTATATTTTACCTAAAACAGTGTGTTTTGCTTGGAGTGCTTGAGAAATCTCAGCTCAGTTTACAAAAGCAAGTGTGTGTCCTCTTTACATTGAGGGAGGGGCAGACTGGGTAATGAACTTACAGTGGTCAAGTTTCTGACCAGGGCAAGACGGTACAGTTCTGGGGTGCAAGGCTGGAGAACTGGGGGAATTGGATGAAGCCTCTCGAATGTTGGTTCATGATTGGGTAGGAGAAGCATTCATGGTGGTGGAAGGATAGCTCAGTGGTTTGAGCATTGGCCTTCTAAACTCAGGGTTGTGAGCTGAATTCTTGAGTGGGGCATTTAGGGATATGGGGCAAAAATAGGGATTGGTCCTGCTTTGAGCAGGGAGTTAGACTAGCTGACTTCCTAAGGTCCCTTCCAACTCCGAAATTCTATCATTCTATGTAGCATAGTTGGGTGTGTCCCTGCCTCTGGATGTCTGTCTAAGCACCTGCCAGAGGTTTGTAGCTTGCCACCAACATCACAGTGTGAGAGGGACCCCAGGCTGGCGGGACAGAGCACTTAGTG
Organism: Dermatemys mawii; assembly: GCA_007922305.1. Taxonomy (NCBI): domain Eukaryota; kingdom Metazoa; phylum Chordata; order Testudines; family Dermatemydidae; genus Dermatemys; species Dermatemys mawii. The sequence goes on from ML677388.1 coordinate 14,288,169, forward strand.
GTTCCAAAGTCCAGCTTTCACCCTGGAAACCCTGTCATACCTACACATACCCTACATGCTGCTGCAAGAGATGTGCAGTGGAGATGTAGTCGGTCAGTAGATAGCACCAGATGCTTCAGAGGAAGGTGTAACTGTGAGGGAATAGAAATGCTCTCAATGGCTCCTCTGACTATTGTGTGAAGGTGTCCATGCCTGAAGCTGTAACTTGACTCCAGGTGGAGGGAAGAGGTCACCTCACCTCCTGCCAGGGAAGGAGACAAAGGAAGCAGGGGAGGAGCTGGGGAGTGAGGGTCAGTCTGAAGCTGGCTGGAGTCAGGCAGGGAAGGGCAGAGGAGCTGTCTGGCTCTCTGGCCCCCAAAATGGATCCAGCTGAGGGGTCACGTTCGCTGTGTGGTTTGTGTTAGACCAGGTACTTTCATCTAATAAACCTCTGTTTTACTGGCAGGTTGAGAGTCACGTCTGACTGTGGAGTTGGGCGTGCAGGACCCACGGGCTCCCCCAGGACTCTGCCTGGGCGGGCTTGCTGGGGGAAGCGCACGGAGGGGCAGAAGGTGCTGAATGCTTGGAGGTCAGACCCAGGAAGGTGGAAGCTGAATGCTGTGAAGCTCCTAGCCTTGAAGACAGGCTGTTTACGGAGAAGAAGATTCCCCCCCGCGAAGTCCTGACTGGCTTCATAGGGAGCAGGCCCAGGCCGTCGCCCTGGGGACTCTGTGACAGTAACACACTCAGACAAGACAGTTATTGAATAATCTACCCCACAAGGAAGTTGCTTGCTGACCCAGGAAGTTTCTCAGTCATTGTGTGTAGTCTGGAAATGGGAAAGTTTACATCCCTTATACAATTGTGTCTGCCTATTGTATTGCATCTGTGGATGTTTCCATATAAATGTCTAATTCTTGTGTGAATCCTACTAAACTTTAGGCCTCAATAATATCTTGTGGCAGTGAGGTTCACAGATTAATTATACAGTATGCATTTTTTTCTTTTTATCAGTTTTAACTTTGCTGCTTTAAATGATGACCTCTTCTTATGTTCTGTGACCAGGTAAAATGAGCCCCCTGTTTTACTATTCACTATTTTGTATACTGCTGTCATGCCTCCTCACTAAGTCTATACAGCCCTAATACGTTAAAAATCACTTCAGATGGCAATGTTTTCATACCTCAGATCAGTTTCATCACTCATCTCTGAACCGTCTCCATTTCTATTTTAGCCTTTTTGCCATGGTGAAACTGAAAACCCAAACTGAACACACTGTGTTCTCAGCCATGGAATAAGATCAGCTCCTAAAACGGCAATATATTTTCAATATGATCTCGCTGCTTTTCTTAATGCAGCTGGACTTCCTGAATGCTTCTTTGACTGAATGTAAGAACTTTTCATCGTAAAGAGCTCTAAGCCATAAGAACAAGAAGTAGTATAATAAGAGAGAAAATATTATAATTATCTTTAATCTGGTACTCTTCCTTCTGAATGCTGCTACATAAAAGTCTGACCTCTAGTGGCTATTGTGTATGTTATTATCAAAAGAGAAAAATCTGAAGAGCACTGAGAATGCATGAGATAAGAGACTTCCCTAGATCAGCGTTTCAGTGGTCACTGTAGTGCAGTTCTTCCTGCTAAGAACAGAAGACGAAGCTCACTCGACTCTAACTCCACTGGCATCATGAGTGGGAGGACACAGGTATGATTGAATACTCACCTGAACATTGATTTTTTTAACTTTTGAGTGTTTACAGGGCATTAACCATTTTTGCTTTTAATTTATCTATACATAATATGAATGTAATAATATACTATTGATATATTTATTTTATTTGCTCTTATTCAACAGTTCCCATAGCACCATAAAGACAGTATGTCAGACCCATATTTATTGTTCATATTGTACAATAGAGATAATGAGACTGACCTCTTTTGTAAAGTGCTAGGGATTATGATGAGGATATCCTTTTCCTTTTCCACAGCTCACTACCAGATGTCAGGGTCAACCTTCTTCTGACTCTTCTTACACAAACAATAAGCAATAATCAGGCTACAGCAGGAATTGTCTTTGGTGTAAGACGTAGGGTGCCAGTTGATCTAGGGTAAGTAACCAAACTGGTGTGTGTTCTATAATTAGATTTCACTAAGTCAGTAACAAATGTGAACCCTTGGACCACTATTACAGTCTTACCATGGAGTCACAGACAGTCTCTTTAGTCTCGCTTGCCACTCAGACAGACTTAGTGATAAATGGTCACTTACAACAAAAATCACACAATATTCAGGTTGCTTCCAGTCCCAAGAGACCAGTCACTTACCTTGGGTCTAGATCAACTGGCACCCTACGTCTTACACCAAAGACAATTCCTGCGGTTGCCTGATCTATAGATAACGTATAAATGATGCTAATTATTTAAGAATTCCCAGTTATCACCTTGAGGGTTGATAAGTTCTTGTCCCAAGATGAGGCCTAGTATTATTTAAATTATTATATAATTGGGAACCCCAGTGTGCACAGTTGCAATAGTCACACTATAAGAAGTCTTCTATATTTACAAATAGTTTATTAATACATGTAGCACACCTCAACGCAGTATAGTAGATAGAGATTCTTCCAAATGTACATGTGCATATCCTTATATTCACACCATCCCTTGCAGAACAACCTGAAATGTTAGCCATCAACTTCCTCGTTACCATCATCTTTTCCCTCATCAGCAGTGGCCATATTTTTTTCCTTCTAAAACTCTCTCCAAGTAACAGAAAAAGGAACAAGGGATGTTAATAAAATGAAAGGCTAACTTAATGCTTTACATTTCAAATGTTCTGGTTTTCCTTTTCTTCTGTATATTTAACACAAGGTTAAAAGGATTCTAAGGGTGTCTTTGCTATTATAATGAGCAGGCTGAGATCTCTCCATTCTCAATCCTAGACCTTGTTTAACACTGTTTAATGTTGGACAGTAACTGGGTTACGTTACCACTTTTTGGCTTATGTATTCCATCTAAACTAACACATCTCTGAAATCATCAGGTACTGCCCTAACCACTGCACCATCTTTCTGTTCTTCAGACCTTTCATAATGAACTGTTTAGTCTCTCACAAGGAGTTTAGGCTACAGGAAGCTAAGATCCCTCAGTAACTGAGCAGAAGCATGATTCTTCTTCTGTATCTTTACCTGTCTTATTTATCCAGTCATACAACAATAGAAGGTAAAATATACCAGAGAATATTTTGTGTGGTGTGGAGGTGCCAGGATAATCCTTTCCATAGGTCACCTCATCCTTAGAGTTTAGTTTAACTATTAACCAAATTCAGTTCTTTCAAAGGTTTTCTATCTGGACTATGGCACAAATCTAGCCCATGATTTATCTTACTGAGTCTAAACTCTGCCCCAGTATTCTGGGAACTTTCTCCAGTACAGGTCAGGAGACATGAATATTACCTAGATTGACTGAGGGCCCCAGCAAGGTATGTGAAGAGTAATGAAAATGGTTTCTATAGGTATGTTAGCAACAAGAAGGTGGTCAGGGAAAGTGTGGGACCCTTACCAAATGGGGGAGGCAACATAGTCACAGATGAGTGAAAAAAGCTGAAGCGTTCAAGATTTTTTTTGCCTCAGTCTTCACAGACAAGGGCAGCCCCCAGACTGCTGCACTGGGCAACACAGCACAGGAAGTAGGTAAGCAGCCCTCAGTGGTGAAAGAACAGGTTAACCACTATTTAGAAAAGCTGGACATGCACAAGTTCATGGGTCCAGAGCTAACACACCCAAGCGTGCTGATGGAGTTGGCTGATGTGAGTGCAGAGCCATTGGCCATTATCTTTGAAAATTCACTGCGATTCGGGGAGGTCCTGGATGATTGGATAAAGGTAAATATAGTGCCCATATTTTAAAAAGGGAAGAACTGCTACACACTGCTACAGACTAGGGACCAAATATTCTGCAGTTCTGCAGAAAAGGACCCAGGGGTTACAAGTGGACGAGAAGCTGGATATGAATCAACAGTGTGCCCTTGTTGCCAAGAAGGCTAACGGCATTTTGGGCTGTATAAGTAGGATCATTGCCAGCAGATCAAGAGACATGATCATTCCCCTCTATTCGGCATTGATGAGGCCTCATCTGGAGTACTGTATCCAGTTTTGGGCCCTGCACTACAAGAAGGATCTAAAAAATTGGAGAGAATCCAGCAGAGAGCAACAGAAATGATTAGGGGTCTGGAGCACATGACTTATGAGGAGAGACTGAGGGAACTGGGATTGTTTATTTTAAAGAAGAGAAGACTGAGTGGGATTTGATAGCTGCTTTCAACTACCTGATAGGGAGTTCCAAAGAGGATGGATCTAGACTGTTCTCAGAGATAGCAAATGACAAAACAAGGAGTAATGGTCTCAAGTTGCAGTGGGGAAGGTTTCGGTTGGATATTAGGAAAAACTTTTTCCTTAGGAGCATGGTGAAGCACTGGAATGGGTTACCTAGAGAGGTGGTGGAATCTCCTTCCTTAGAGGTTTTTAAGGTCAGGCTTGACAAAGCCCTGACTGGGATGATTTAGTTGGGGTTAGTCCTACTTTAAGCAGGGGGTTGGACTAGACGACCTCCTGAGATCCCTTCCAACTCTGATATTCTATGATTCTAAGTCCATGGGGCCGGATGAGCTGCATCTGAGGGTGCTAAAAGATTTAGCGGATGTGATTGCAGAGCCATTGGCCATTTGAAAACTCATGGAGATTGGGGAAGGTCCTGGATGGCTGGAAAAAGGCTAATGTAGTGCCCATCATTAAAAAAGGGAAGAAGGAGGATCTGGGGAACTACAGGCCAGTCAACCTCACCTCTATGATGAAATAACTGCCTCAGTGGATGAGGGGAACGCAGTGGTTGTGTTATTCCTTGACTTTAGAAAAGCTTCTTATGTTGTATAAAAGCTAGATAAAATATAAGAATGAACAGAGGATGCATAAAGAACTCTGTCTCTCTAGCTCAGAGCAAAACATCAGCGTCAGTGATAAAAGAAAGGGGCCTGCATTGCAACTTGCAAAAACTAGTTGTGCCAGCACAATCTAAAACAGAGTGTCTATTTGGGAAAAGAGATAAGAGAATGACACTGTAAAGCAAGTCTATGAAGAAACTGCTTCACTGTTATGTTTTGCTGTGTGTTTTTGCTATTGTGTGATAGATGGGTCAAACAGATTATTGTGATCTGCTATACCCTGAAAGTAAATATGTTAAAGAGACAATACCTGAAAGAGTAAAGATAGTGAGATGTATGTTAAGTTAATAAGTTAGGCGAATGTATGAATGGTTTAGATAATAAAGCAACGAGGTTACCAGAACCAGCCTAACTACTGTTTCAACATTGCTGGGCCGAAGAATATGCAGTATGAAGACAACCGATTGACCTCAAAGGGTGGTCCTAGATCTGTGCAGCCATCGCCAGATGATGAGACTGAAGAATGAAGAAAGAAGATAGAGAATGTACTCCATGGTCGTCATCTGCTGACTGATTATGACTTCGAGTGTTGCAATGGCATGCCAAGGCGAGTTCCATAGATCTGAATGGGGATAGATTCCTGTAAGAATCCCACTCAGACAGGTGAAAAACTGAGTCTGGTTCTGTGATCATCCATTCTCCAAGGGCATTCAACTGCAGTTGAACTAAGGCTGGGCCCAGATCTTGTGTAACGAGCTACCTGGCCAGTAGTTCACCACAAGCAACGCTTAGGCTGGTAACTATAACAACTTTGCAGAACTTTACAGGAATGAATGAATGCGTGCATGTGGTGTGTGTAATAAGGAAACATAGTAATTGACTGCCTTTTCTTTTCTGTCTGTACTTACAATAAACATGGCATATTTGCCTTCTCCCCTTTATAAGATCCTGCTGGTCTTTATTTGGTATAACATTGATACGGTCTCCCACAGTATTCTTGCCAGCAAGTTAAAGAAATATGAGCTGGATAAATGGACTATGAGGTGGATAGAAGCCTGGCTAGATCATCGGCCTCAATGGGGCATGATCATTTGCTCTGTGGTGCCATTGGGTTTGAGCACTAAGACAATTGTACTCAACCATTGGTTGTGGAACTCTTCAATGACTCCCAGCTCCAACATCCTTTTTACCTCTGCCTCGATCTTGTCCCTTTTTGCTGCTGGGACGTGGTAGGGCCTTAAAGTTACCTTTGCCCCAGGCTCTGTCATAATGTGGCGATATGCTTTGGTGGTCTGTCACAGCGCGACGACTCACCCCTGCGGCGCCTCCTGCTGATCGTCCAGGGAATTAGCTTGTAGTGGGGCAGCTGCCCCACTCCTGCAGAAAATGGGTTAAAACAGCCCTGGGAAAGGCTGTGGCTGGGGGCAAGCTGCTCCCAGGCTGAGTAGGGAAAAGCTGGGCTGACTGGGAGGCAGGCCTAGCTGGGGGGCCATGCCCCAAACAGACCCAGCTGGCTATATAAAGGCAGGGAAGCCAGGAGTAAAGATACAGAGTCTCCTCTGGCTGCAGAGGCCTGGCTGCTGGGAGCTTGAGTAGGTACCTAGAGTGGTGCAGCACTGGTGCAAGGCAAGAGGAGCTGGGGGAGCTCTGGCCTGGAAACTCCCAGGCTTCCGGGCCTAGGGGACGGCCCAACAAGCGGTACTGGGGTTGCCGAGGGCAGCCCATGGGTAGTTGTAGAGGCAGCAAGCCAATCCCCCTTGCCAGTGATGAGTGGCAATTACACTGCAGTCTGCCCCAGTGAACGGGGGTAAGTGGTGACTGACAGGTGCCTAGACTGAGGCAAGGTGGGGCTTAGAGAGTTGGGGGTTCCCCAGGGAGGGAAGACCCAGAACTAGACTGTGGGGGTACTGCAGGGGTGCAGAACCCTAGGGAAGAGGGCACCGGGGTCCAGGGAGGCACACAGGGCCAGAATCAAGCTGGACTACAGCTGGCAGAGGGCACTCCGGATGCTGGTGAGAGCTAATTCCCTGGACAACCAGCGGGAGGCGCCGTGTGGTGAGTCGCTGCACGCTTACATAGCTCTTCCAGCCTCCGAGCGCCTTCTGGCCCCGTGTCCCCCCTAGAGCCCGGTGCCCTTTTACCTGGGGTGCTGCCCCCTGGCAATACCCCCACAGTCTCTATGGGTATCCCCTCTCTGGGGAACCTCCAACCCTCTAATTCCCACCTTGCCTCAGACTGGGCTACAGCCAGTCATCATCAAGTCCCTGCTCCCTGGGGCAGACTTCAGTGTAAGAGCCACTCATCACAGGCAAGGGGGTTTGGCCCAGCCTCTGCCTAACCCCAGTACCTTCCTTAAGCCTTTGTATCAGGCCTGCAGCCTGGGGAGGACTCCAGGCCTGAGCTCCCCAGCTCAGCCTGCCCCTTCCCCAGCACCGGTCCAACCTAGGTACCCTCCTCAGCTTCCCAGACAGCTAGATCCTCCTTTCTCAGTGTAGCTAGAGAGAAAGTGTGTCCTTCTGGCCCACGGCCGTCTTATAAGGGCCAGCTGGGCCCAGATTACACTGCTTTCCCCATCAGCCCAGCTGTTGTTAATCCCTTTCCCTGCTACAGCCCTCTCTCAGGGCTGTTTTAAGCCCTTCAGGGCAGGAGCAGGGTGACCACCCTGCTACATGGTCCGACTTGGTTTGGTTGAAAACACGTCCTGGTGCTGGTTGATCATGTCAGTTATCTCCTTCTTCTGGTTTGGTGTCAGATCAGGGATATCCTGATCTGCTCATGTAGGTTATTTCCCTGAATCGGGGCCTCTTGGGCCACCTCACATGCCTCTCCCTGGTGCCAAGGCTCTAAGAGGTGAATGTGATAAATCTGCTCTTATTTCTTGTGTCCTAGCTGCCGCACTTTGTAGGTTACTTCTCTCACGGGTTCAACTACCTCACAGGGCCCCTGCCATTGTGCCTACAGCTTGCTTTCTGCCATGGATACCAACACCATCACCTGATCCCCTGGTTGGAACTGTCGGACTTTTGCCTGGTGATTGCAATGGGTTCGCTGGGCCTCCTGCGCCTTTTCCAAATGTTCTCTTACAATAGGGGTGACCCAGGCTACCTGGTCTTGTATCTTCAATACATGTTCAATTATATTTCTCCCCTCATTGGGTTCCTCTTCCCAGATCTCTTTGGTGATAGTTAATATGCCACGGGGTTCCCCCCACTCAAAGGGGGAAAAATCCAGTTGAGGCCTGAGGTACCTCCTGTATGGCGAACATAAGGTAAGGTAGTATGTCCCAATCCTTCCTGTCCTGACTTACCACCTTCCTTATCATAGCCTTGAGAGTCCGGTTAAACCTTTCTACCAGACCATTGGTCTGCAGATGATAGACTGAAATTCTCAGGGTATGCGTAAGTGAAGGTCTGTAGGTCCTTCATTAGCTTTGACATAAATGGGGTTCCTTCATCTGTTAATATCTCCTTTGGTAGCCCCACTCAGGCAAAGATCCTCACCAGCTTTTTGGCTATTGTTTTAGAGACCGTGTTCCGCAGGGGGATGGCTTCTGGGCAGTGAGTAGCATAGTCCAAAACAACAAGCATATATTGGTGGCTCAACTCTTTTCCAGGGGTCCCACGAGGTCCCTGGCTATTCGCTCGAAGGGGACCTCTATGATGGGGAGGGGTACTAAAAATGCCCTCAAGTGGGTCTTAGTGCTCACCCTTCACCTAAACCTGTTCTGACTTTTCCTGCAGGCTCCCACAGCTAGCTACTACGCCTGGTGAGTCCTCCTCTGGAGGAGAGCTAGTAACTTAAAAGTGAAAAAGCCTCCAGCCTGCCAGGCCAATTGGAATTAGCACAACACTAAAATTGTTAAAGAGCAATTCAAGTGGTAGTGAAGCCATTTAACCAGCATTTGCCAACCCCCAGGTATATGCTGTCAGTTTCTGAATTTACTGACAAAAACAGTTGTGCATTACTGTAATATTTACTCAGAATATGTTAGTCTTAGTTTAAAATTTGCTTTAAAAATATTTCATTAGTGTGTTATAAAATCACATCTCTAAAAAATCCTTTTTAAATGCACGGTCATCTTTATCCTTAAATGCTTGGATCTTCAGACATATAGCTTTTAAAATAAATCCTTCAAATGACCACCCTTCTCTAAAATACACATGTTAATTTTAATTACTCTAGTACAAAAAACTTGCTTCCAAAGTCTCCTGTCTTTTCTGTCCATTCCTTTCTCCTTCATCCCCCTGTTGAAGAGAGAGCCCTTAAAGGGACAGCACACCTTTCCTTCTAGACAGCTGAATAAAGAGGTTCCCTTTCTTTACTTCTGACTATCCGATGAACTAGTTTTAAGAGAACCTCCAGCTAAATCAGTACCTTGGTAAGATCTAAAATCCTTTGTTATGCCTAAAATCTTTGTAAACATATTTTTTAAAGTTGGTGAAATTTCATAAACAGGCCTATTGTTATGGAGATCACACAAAGGAAATTAGTGTTTCCTTTTTCTAAAAGCAATTAACGTTGTTATGAACACACTAAATCTCTGTGACTGTGATTTAAAATAATGTTTTTGTTTCAGTGATCTGGAACGATTACTTTATGAAGGTTTAAGAGTACATTCAATATATAAAATCAGCTAAGCAATGCTAAGAAATTGTAAAAGAGAAAAGAGCTGCATAATATATTCCATAATATTTAATGTTGTATTCAGCGGGACAGCTGACTTGCCCTTACTACAAAGTTTTTGCAAATAAATCTCTGACAAACTTCAGGGCATATGAAAAAACTGGTGATTGACATGTTTTATTCTCAAATTTAGTGCTTTTAATTAGGTACCTTCTACATGGCTACTCTTCACCATCTGGCATGCAGTGGAAAACATGCTCCATTTTCTTTAGAAAACATTGCAGAAGAGTGTTTTATTCAAATGTCATTTACTTCATTTGGGTTCAGGGATTTGGCTGGAAGGGGGTGAGCAGAGTGGGGGAGGGAAGAGAGGAGGAAGACAGTGGGGAGAGGGCGGGGCCTGGACAGAGAGGGGGTGGGACCTGGGCAGAACAGGGTGGAGTGGAGTGGGGCCACAGGCAGAAGAGGTGAGCTGGGGAATTAGCCTCCTCAAGTGGTCTCTTCACCCGTGATAGCAGGTAAGAGCGGGTCGGCTCCCGCATACGCAGGGCACGCTGCACTCTCCTTAGGCAGGGGGCGAATTCACAGAGCCAAATGCCCCAGCGCGGCGCATTCTGGATGAGGGAGAACTGCAGGGAACCGTGACTCTCAGCTGCCGTGAGGCGGGCAGGGCGGCTCCGTATCCTTTGCTACCGCGTCCCTCCCGCCACATCCTCAGGCTGCAAGCCCAGGCTGCCATCAGGCACAGGGGCACCAGTTTAATACTACTGTGTAGGGCCCCATAAATCCTAAGGGCGGCCCTGACCCCTGGTCTAGGATGCTCATATGTCCATTTCGGCCCCTCATGACTGGACTTTTTTGGCAAAACTGAGCATTTGTCCCATTTGTTCTTGTCAGCTGATTGGCAAGAGCAAATGGGACAAATGTACAGTTTTGCCAAAAAGGAGCTGGGGGGTGAGCAGTGGGGCTCGTGAGAAGGGCAGGGAGATGGAAGTGGGGGTCAGGCCCACCCTGTGTGGGGGAGGGGAGAGGACCAGCTGTGTGTTGAGGCGGGGAGGGAGAGCGGCTCAAGGGAGCTAAGCGCCACACAGGGCAGAAGAAAAGGGAGAAAGGGCTCAGGTGAACTCCGTGCCACTCAGGTGGGAGGGAGGGAGACGGGCTTGCTCCAGCTCCCGCGCCACTCCAGGCAGGATGGGGCCTTGGTTGAGTGCCCCAGCACATGGATTCAGCAGTGACACCACACCTGACTCTGACAAAGCCAAGGGCTGGGGGTGGATCTGGATGCATAAGGACTAAGAGGGGTTCTGGGTGCAAGGGAAATGGGACCGTGCAGGGGCAGATCCAGGTGAAAGTTGGGGCACAGCCAGGAGGGTCAGGGTGTGCGTATGTGAGGCTCTGGGGCGCTGTCACGTTACTGAAATAAGCTGGGATCATAGATCACTGGTGCAACCAAGGTCCTGTGGGGGCACCAAATCTTGTGTAAAGGGGGTCATATAAGGTGTCTAAGGCCAGGTTATGGTTTGTTGATTATGATTATACTATTAGTATGCATGTATCATTTTTGTAGTTAAAGTTATGAATGTTGGCTATACAGTGTCTGTATCTCAAACTTATGCTTTGCTTCTCGATGAAATTCCAGACCACTTGGTATTAGCTTTGCTTAGCCTGCTTGATGGCCCATTAAGGATTATCAGCTATACCAGTGGTTCTCAAACTATTGAGAACCGTGACCCTTTTTCATTTTCTTCTTCGGCGCAACGGACCCTTGTAGGTTCACCGAAAAGCCGCTGAATTGATTACTTCTGCATTCGGCTGCTATTTTCAGCAGACACGTGGAGCACTCCCAAAAGCGTTCGGCATGTCCACTGAAAAGCCGCCGGATGCGGAAGTAATCAATTCGGTGGCTTTTCAGCAGCACCAGCAGCTCACGACCCCTCGGGAGGCAGCCAGCGAACCCCCGAGGGGTTGCAACCCCCACTTTGAGAACCACTGAGCTATACAATGGACTCGTTGGGAGCTTGGAATGCTCCAGTCCACATGAGAAGTCTATCAGAGGACATGCAAGAGAGATGGTGGGGTAATGGCTGCTGCCTGGAAATCCTAAGTTATGCATGGTCATGTGATATGCCCATGTGACTCCAGAACTCCATGGGGCTGGACTTTTCACAGCAGGAACAAAGAGATTCTTGCACCTTGGAAAAACTATAAAAAAGCTGTTGCAGCCCCTCCATCTTGTCTTCAGTCTCTAGTCTCCAGCCTTGCTCCTACCTCTGGATGGAACTTTGCTACAAATGGACACTCTGAACAAAAGACTGTTGACCCATCCCAGATGTGGATGTATTCCAGAGACTTCGATTTGAACCTGCAGTTTATTCTACCACTGATGCAAGCCTAAGCCAAGAATTTTGCCATTACTGCATGTAATTGATCTCATTTAACCATTGCTAATCCTCACCTATATCTTTTTCCTTCTACGATAAGCCTTTAGATTTTAGATTCTAAAGAATTGGCAGCAGCATGATTTGTGGGTAAGATCTGATTTGTATATTGACCTGAGTCCGGGTCCTGATTCTTTGGAATTGGGGAGAACTGTTTTCTTTTATTGGGGTATTGGTTTTCATAACCGTTTGTCCCCAGAACGTGTGGCTGCTGGTGGGGAAACTGGAGTGTCTAAGGGAATTGCTTGTGTGACTTGTGGTGTTAGCCGGTGGGGCAAAACCAAAGTCTTTTCTGTTGGGCTGGTTTGGTTTGCCTTAAGAGTGGAGAAACCCCAGCTTTGGACTGTAAATGTCCTGTTTGGAGCAATTTGTCCTAACTTGGTGCTCTCAGTTGGGTCCCACTGTCACAGGGGCTCAATAGTGGAGTCTGGGTGCTGGGGGAATGGGTGTGGTGGGGTGGGTGGGGGTCTCAGTGCAGCTTGTTGGGGCTCAGTAGAGAAGGAGGCTCATGGGGTGGTCCAGGTGCATAGGGGTGGGGCTCATCAGGGTGGGGAGTTGAGTGTGGGGAGCTCAGTGGGGGTGGTCTGGGTGCAAGGGTGAAGGTCTGGATGCAGGGGGTGTGGCTCAGTGTGGGGTCTAGATTATGGGAGGATCTGGATGCATGGGGGTTGGGCGGATGGGGGAGCAGATTTCCATACAGTGACCCCTCCCCACAGTGCTGTGGACCAATGTGGGCAGGAAATAGGGAGAAGGAGTGCAGAGCCGGGGGAGGTTTCTGGGGGTGGATCTGACCCTGACATGGTCCCTCCATACAGGGGAAGTGTGCTCCTCCCCACAGCCAGCAAGGATTAGCAACTGAGCCCTGCACAGTGTAGGAACCACCAGCTGGGGTGGGGCTGAGGAGGGCCACATGTGTGTGGGGGTTGGTGGGGGGTTTTCATGTGGGAGAACTCCCAACGCTGGACATGGGGCACTCCCCACCCCGCAGCTCTAAGGTGCAGGTGCCGCTGCAGTGTGGAAATGGAATGACTGACACCCAGTTAGCATGTCGGCGTTTCCAATAAGGCAGCAAGATTTGTTCTTCCTGAGGCACTTATGGAAAGAATCCCATCTGCAGCTCTAACTCAGATGTCAATTGCAAACAACTTTAATTGTTTACAGGAAAAGTGCGTAAAAATACCTATGCTGTGAGCACTCCAGAAACCAACTGCCACTAAGAGCCAGGGAGGTGGGCAGAGAGCTGTGGGACTGGTTGCAGAACTCAAACTTTTTAAAAATTCACTTCCATTCCAGGCATACGGTGCATTAGTGAGCCTGGACGCGTTCCAGCTCCCATGGAGTGATCCAAGCTGTCTGCCCTGAGCCAGCCTTGCCGGGCTGCAGAGTCTGGGTTTCCTGGGGCTGGAGAAGTGTCTGCTTGGCATATGGGTCCACTCAGGGTGGCTTTGGTTTGTGTGGAAGGCGCCGTCTCCAGGGCCAGGCTCAGAGACAAGAGCTTGCTGTATCAGAGCCACGCTGCAGCCAGGGCACTGCTGACCTGACTTCTCCCCGACAGCCCCCCAGAATCACCTGGACGGATCACTTTCATTTGGGCTTGGCCAGGATTAGCTAAGCTGATGTTAAACGCAACCAGCTCCTAAGGCCTGCCAAATCGTCCATCCCTGAACTCTTCCCCCCAAAGGCTGCTATTCCAGAGACCCCAGGGCCTGACTGATGACTGACCCCAGAGTGTAACAAGGCCGGGTGAGAGGGGCAGCTTCCCAGGGCACAGAGCTGGTGGCAGCACAAAAATTGGGCAGTGCAGGATCAGGCCCAGTGATTTTAACACCCGTTTCCTCCCCCCCCGGGCTCAGGGGTGTCAGCCAGAGTCCATGGGCACATTTTGGGGTGGGGGAGGCACTGCCCTCCAAATACCTGCTCTGTGTCTAGTTGGTCTTAGTTCCGTTCCCTTTCCCTTAGTGTAGGGGTGGGCAAACTATGGCCCATGGGCAGGATCTGGCCCGCGAGCCGTTTTAAACTGGCCTGGGAGCTCTCACTGGGGAGCAGGGTCTGGCTTTTGTCCTGCTCCAGCCGGGGCATTGGGTCGGGGCCGCACCATGCAGCTCCCAGAAGCAGCCACATGGCTCCGCTCTGAGGGTCAGTGGCCACTCCATGAGACAGGACATGCCACTGCTTCTGGGAGCCGCTTGAGGTAAGCGCTTCTCAGAGCTTACACCCTGAGCCTCACCCCACATCTCAACCCCTACCCACCCGTGATCCCCCTCCTGCTTTCCAAACCCCTCGATCCCAGCCCGGAGCACTCTCCTGAACCCCAAACCTTTCATCCCCAGCCCCACCCCAGAGCCTGCATCCCCAGTCAGAGCCCTCTCCCCCTTTCACGCCGCAACCCCAATTTTGTGAGCATCCATGGCCGCCAGACAATTTCTATTCCCCACTGTGGCCCTCGGGCTAAAAAGTTTGTCTGCCCCTGCCTCAGCGTGCTGGGTGCCCTGCATGGCCAGCAAAGCATCCTGTTTTCTGCACAATGGTGAGTGCCTGCAGGGGGTGGGGGAATGGGGAAGAGGGGTGAGGTGGGGGGACAAGGCCATGGGGAAGAAAAGAGGATGGGACAGGTCAGAGGGAAGAAAAGGGAATGGGGGAGTGAGGGGAAGGGGGATAGGGGCAGGGGAGAGTGGGGAAGGAGGATAGGATGGGGAAGAGAATGGGATAAGGGTATGGGAGGAAGTGGGAGCCCTGCATGCAACATCCTCTCAGCAGCAGCAGCTTCTGATCTGCCAGCTCCTGGCAGGAGGTGACAGTTTTCAAACTGCGGGGCACAGGCCCCTAATTTAAACATCTCTGTGCTGAGTGGGAGGCAGAGATCTGTGAGGGCACACGACTCTGTGTGCCCCCCATCATATCCCGGGGAGCAGGTCTGATTGCTCGCCCTGCGTGCTAAAATGCTTAGTTATGGCTCTGATTTACCCTCCTGGTTTTTGGAGTCAGACTAGTGGAGCAGCCAGTCCCTGAAGTCTCCACTACACTCCAGCAGCACAGCATGTCACAGCACCATAAAAGTGTAGGACTGGGAGGGACCTCGAGAGGTCATCTAGTCCAGTCCCCCGCACTCACGGCAGGACTAAGTCATAACTAGACCTTTCCTGACAGGTGTTTGTCACGCTAACCTGTTCTTTGAAACCTCCAATGATGGAGATTCCACAACCTCCCTGGGTAATTTATTCCAGGGCTTCACCACCCTGACAGGAAGTTTTTCCTAATGTCCAACCTGAACCGCCCTTGCTGCAGTTTAAGCCCCTTGCTTCTTGTCCTATCCTCAGAGATTAACAAGAACAATTTTTCATCCTCCTTGCAACATGCAGGCATTGGCTGGCTCTGGTCCTGGAGAGAAGAGCACAACTTGCTGAACAGAGCTGCAGGGGCCTTCATGCTCTGAGACGTTCGGGCTAACTGCCAATGCCAGACCAGGTCCCTAGGCCAGGGCTGAGGGACAGGGCTGCTGAAGCAGTGCAGGCCTGCCACGGCATCCCATGCTCCCTGGCTCCGGCTCCCTCTGTTATGGCTGCTGCGCTGGCCTCTTTTGTATGGGGGGGCCGCTTGTCGTGGGTAGGTTCCTTAGGGTGGCCTTCTCCTGAGGCAATAAAAGCAATAATTGTAGGAAAGACCCCACTCACTCCTAGTGGCTGGCTGCCTGCCCACTGAACTGCAAAGAGGAGCAGCTTTGGCTGGGGACGGGGAGCATGGCAGCAGCCCAAGGAAACCATGCAGCTTCCCTGCTTCCACTCTGGGTGGGACATTCAAAAAATGCCCGAGTGCCTTAGCACAAATCCCCTGGGCTGGAGACAACTCCCACCTGCTGCCTTTCTTCCAAAGCCACATCAGCTCTGCTCGCCCTCCTGAGCCGATCCCTCACCCTCTGCCTTGCAGAGTCAGCAGTAGCAGATTTCCTGTCTGCAACCACCTCATCAGGCCTCCAGTGCAGAAAATCAAAGGTAATGCTGCTCGGTTACTGCCATTCTCTCCCAACACCTGCCAGCTTTCTGGGGGCCTATTAGACTCAGTGCGGCAGAGTGATACACACCAGGCTGCTTTGTGAGCATGTGAGATTAGTGGGGGTGCCCCACTGGTGTCGCCAATGCCAAAGCGCTGGCTGCTGCAGGCTCTCCCTGGCCTGCACCGTTTACTAGGCCAGTGTGGGTGAGCTCCATGCCCGGGTAGTGGCATATTCTCGGACAGCGAGCGCAGTTCTGCCACCTCCTTCGCTAGGCCCAGAGTCCGGCCTCCTCTGAAAGCAGGTCCTGCACTTTTTCCTGGGACTCTGAACAGGGGCTTGAACAGGCCCAGAAGGAGGTGGGAATCCTCCCCAGGACAACAAGGACGAGAGCTACAAAGGAACCTGATAAGGCAACTATGGGCAAATAATAAATTTGCCAAAAACTACATTTTTGAGGGCACTGAAACTGAATTTGGTCACATTCAGAAATAATTTGGGCTGGAAAAAATTGGGGGGACAGGGGAATTCACATTCAAAATCCCACCTCCAACTCAGGTGGCAACATGATTTCAATTCATAGCTTCCCCCTCCCAGAAGAGCACCTTAAGCACCAGGCTATCAAGCCATTCCTGCCCCCACCTGCTCTCTTGGGCCCAATGAATATCATGTACTGCTGCAACAGGAGCGCTGGAGCACAGACCAGCCTTGAGCTTTGGGGCTGGGCTGCTCGCCTGAGGGGGGCAGTGAGAAGAGTTCAAGTCCCTGCCCCAGAGTTCAGATTCAACCACAGGTTTCCCAGATGAGGCACAAGGCCCTAAGTACTGGACTAAAGGCCATGAAGGGAGAGTGCCTCGCTTTGCTGGCCTGGAAAACACTTCTTCCTGGCCAAAAGTAATGGAAAAATTTGTGAATGGTTTTGGGTCGACCAAGATGAGGTCATTTGGTGAAAAATCTCAGCCTGCTCCACTCATCAGTGCCTCCCCCTCCGAGACAAAATGGCCAAGGAGAAGTTGTAAGGCCCCTGGGGGATACCCATCGTGGAGGAGGCTTCCCTGGCTGGCATGGAGCCAGCATAGCCGGCTCTCTGAACTGGACTATAAGGTGGATAGAAAGCTGGCTGGATCGTTGGGCTCAACGGGTCATGATCAACGTCTCCATGCCTAGTTGGCAGCTGGTATCAAGCAGAGTGCCCCAAGGGTCAGTCATGGGGGCGGTTTTATTCAGTATCTTTATCAATGATCTGGAGGATGGCGTGGGCTGCACCCTTGGCAAGTTTGAAGAGGACACTAAGCTGGGAGGGAGAGGTAGGTATGCTGGAGGGTAGGGATAGGGTCCTGAGTGACCTAGACAAATTGGAGGATTAGGCCAAAAGAAATCTGATGAGATTCAACAAGGGGAGAGGTGATTTGAGCATTGGCCTGCTAAACCCAGAGTTGTGAGTTCAATCCTTGAGGGGGCCATTTAGGGATCGGGGCAAAAATCTGTTGGATGGTTTAGTTGGGGATTGGTCCTGCTTTGAGCAAGGGGTCGGACTAGATACCTCCTGAGGTCCCTTCCAACCCTGATATTCTATGATTCTATGAACAGAAAAACCCTCTTCCATCAGTGTAAGCTGTGTCTACACTGTGGGGTTATAGCAGCATAGCACCTGTAGTGTAAACACAGCCTTAGCCCCTGAGTAGACTATGAGAGAACAAGGAATCATTGCACTTGTCCAGGATCCCAAACCAGATCTAGAATGTCCCTATTCCAAGAAAGGTGTGAAACAACACAAACCCCACTGCTATAGGCCTGTGAGATAGCAGAGCTCTGCAATTGTACAAGGACTGCTTTTGCCCTGCCTCTTACAGACCTCGCGTGTGACCCCACACCAGGTGCCATCTGGAACTGCGGTACCACTGTGCCCCCTGACCCACCAGCCTGGGCTCCCTCTTGCAATGTACTGCTGCAACAAGCTGCAGAGCCCTCCAGCCTGCACTTTCACTAGCATACATATAGGAACGGACACACGTAGCTGCAGTTACATGCAGGATCTCTGACCAGCCCCTGCATAGGAAGGCTACAGTTAAGGCAACTCCCAGCTCCCCAGGGCCACACCCACTCTAAAATATAAACCTAAATTTACATTGTCTTGCACTACACAGGGAACTGTATAGCGTAAGCTCATAAAATTTCCCCTCCCCTTCTCTCTGTGGAGAGGAATATGCAACAGCCTTTGCCCCTGAGTTATGATTCCCACACACTATCTAAACCAGTGAGTTGGAGTGAAAAGTAAAAACAAATTTATTAACTGCAAAAGATAAATTTTAAATGATAAGGGATAAGGGGTAGCAAACAGATCAAAGCAGATCACCAAGCAAATAAACAAAAATGCAAACTAAGCTTAATATACTAAATAAATTGGACACGAATAGCAGATTCTCACCCTAAGAGATGATACCAGCAGGCTACAGATTCTTAAGGGGCAAACTGCACCTGCTTTACAGCTTGCAATCCTCAGGTGTTTCATTCATATCCCTTTAGCCTGGCTCCAGCACTTCCCCTAGTTCAGTCTTTGTTCCTCAGGTATTACCAGGAGTCTTCTTGTGAGAGAAGTGAAGAACACCAGATGATGCCACTCCTCTGCCTTATATAGCTTTTGCATATGGCAGGAAACCTTTGTTCCCAAAGATTGGTTCCCAGACTGATCTGTGGAAAAATACAGACATCCTAGGATGGAGTCTAGAGACATGGTCTCATCCCATGTCCTTGTAGAGTCATAGCAGCCATTACTCAGAGGCTGTCTGTAGCATTCTTAGGAAGGCTCCGCAGGTGGGAGGTAAGCTTCTCCTAAGGCCTACTGTTTTCTCCTAATGGTCCATTACCCTGCATCGGCCCTTTCCCACCCACTGTCTAGACTGAAAGTATCTTGCCTAGTGGGCTTTACCCAGGTGTAACCACATTTGAAATACAGATACAGAGTCAATATTCACAACTTCAGATACAAAAATGATACATGCATACAAATAGGATAATCATATTTAGCAAATCATAACGTTTCCAGTGACCCCTCACATAACTTATCTTGCATAAAGTACATTATAATTATGTCATAATCATATCATAATAACATCACTATGAAGAATATGGGGTGTAGTGTCACACTGGGCTTTCACTGATGTACCCAAAGCTCCTTCAAAGTTGATTTCCCCCCCAGAGCAAACCTACCAGTCTTGCCTTGCTGGCTGCCCATTCCAGGCTGTTTTATTGTTGATTTCTCTAGCATTTCACAACTCTGCATCATTCCATGTGCTATGGTAACACAGTGCATTCATCAACTGGGCTCCATTCAAATGCCACCCCGCTAGGAAGTGCGGTGCCTGCCTCCATCCATTTCCATTGCTGGGGTAGATCACGCCTGACATTGCTGTGGTGTGCCCCTGTTCAAGGCTGCCCCACACTGCAGGGAGCTCAGAGAGCATCTCTGGGTACTGGTCTGGACATGAAGGGGAAGGTGGCCCTGATCATATTCATGAGCATGATGCCTCAGTGTTTCTTGCTCTCTGGTTTAAGACTCTTGTTTAGCCTGGAAGGAGGCAGGGAACAGCCTTTATGATTTATAAACAGTTTATGATTTATAAACTCAAAGCAGCAAGCTCAGCCGCTCTCACACCAGCAGGAAGGAACCAGGTCTCTGATACTCCCAGGTAAAATAATCCCCTGCGATGATGTGAAGAACACACCCCTGATGGGGGAGTGCCTTTGGAGAGCATGAAAGATTAAAACTAATGTAAGGATGGGGATTAAAGGGTTAACCTCCCGACACCAGGAAATTCACTGAAAAATACCGTCATTGACACAGAGTTCCGGTTGCCTGGTTGGATCTTGTGCCCTCCCAGAACAGCAAGTTCAGCCGAACTCAGATTTCTGAACATCAGGAAATACACGTACACAGTCTTAACTCTGCCCTCTTCAAGCAATGTCCCAGTGCACTCATAACACAGCCTCATATGCTGACTGCACTGTATTGTACAGGAGCTACCTAGACCTGCCCTACGTCAAGCACTTGGCCTATTGCAGAGACCGAACACCACAATTGCAATTTTACATCCCCTTCAACAGCTTTTACGCTCCTTTCACCTGTGTGAACAGGATGCAATCTAACACTATTTTCACTTACCCTTCATTAAACCACAGAGCTCACTCCTCCCCCTCCCAGCTGCTGACAATCCCCCGTGACAAGAAGACCCCAGTGCCTCACTACTGACTCTGCCTACAAAAACCAGCACTAAAATGAGGGATACTGGCTCTCTCACCGTACATGCACCTCTTTCCCTTGATATGCCTGGGGGTCAAGGAAAGGTTCAGCCCCACCCAGAGGGGCAGTTCCAAGCCCATAGATCACCTCATTTCATGATCACAGTTCTTCCAAGCTGCTTCAGCTAATCCTGCCACCATTCAGTACAGCTGCACCCAGCACAGTGAATGCAGCTGGAGCACATGCAGATAATTCCCAGTGGCTCTTGCCAGCTCCAGGGACCTTTGGAATGTTTCTTAACTCTGAATTTCCTGGTATTTAGAAATATGAGTTTTGCTGAACTCGGTGTCCTGGAAGGGGACAAAATACTACCAGGAAATATCAACTCTCATAGACTTTTAAGGTCAGAAGGGACCATTATGATCATCTAGGCTGACCTCCTAGACCAGGGGTGGGCAAACTACGGCCCGCGGGCCACATCCGGCCCGTGAGACCGTCCAGTGCTCTCGGGGCCGGGGCTGTGTGCTGGTCCCTCCCCCGGAGCCGCGCGGCAGGGGCAGCGCTCTGGGGGCCCGGGGCTGTGTGCTGGTCCCTCCCCCGGAGCCGCATGGCAGGGGCAGCGCTCTGGGGGCCCGGGGCTGTGTGCCGGTCCCTCTCCCGGAGCCGTGCGGGGAGCGCTCTGGGGCCCGGGGCTGTGTGCTGGTCCCTCTCCCGGAGCCGCGCGGCAGGGGCAGCGCTCTGGAATCTGAGGCTGTGCACTCCCCCTCTCCCCCAGAGCCACCCTGCGCGGGCAGAGCTCTGGGGGCCAGGGCTGCATGCTCCCCCCACCCCCACACAGCAGCTATGGTAAGGGGAAATGGGGGGGTTCCAGGGTGGTGGCGGGGGGCTTTGGAGGGGGCAGTCAGGGAGTAGGGTGGATTGGTTGGGGTGGGATTCTGGGGTGGTTGGGGGTGGGAAGGTGGATAGGGGTTGTGGCAGTCAGGGGCCAGGGAGCAGGGGAATTGAGTGGGGAGTCGGGTCCTGGGGGGTGATTAGGAGTCTGTGGAAGGGGCAGTCAGGGGACAAGGTGGAGGGGTTGGATGGGTCAGGGATTCTCAGGTGGCAGTCAGGGGGCGGGAAGTGAGAGGGGCTGGATTGGGAGGCGGGGCCTTCCCTACCCAGCCCTCGATATGATTTCGCAAACCCGATGTGGCCCTCAGGCTGAAAAGTTTGCCCACCCCTGTCTTAGACAATGCAGGCCACAATCTCACCCACAGATTTTTGCCCCAGATCCCTAAATAGCCCCCTCAATCATTGAACTCACAACCCTGGGTTTAGCAAGCCAATGTTCAAACCATGGAGCAATCACCCCCTCCCTGTGGGCTGGGCTACACAACTGCTTAAGTTGATGTAAATAATGTCATTCAGGGGTGTGAAAAAGCCACCTCCTCCCCCGAGCAACATAATTTATATCAACCTAAGCACTGTCCACACTAGTGCTAAGTCAGCGGGAGACACTTTCCTGTCAGTGTAGTACATCTTCACCAGACATGCTACAATAGCACAGCTGATCAGTGCAGTAGTGTCGACTAGCCCTGTGTTAATGAGGGTTTTGGTCAGTGAATTAACTCCTTTTGGGTCCTTCAGAGTTGCTACTGCTCAGACCTTGTCTGGACTGGAGCACTCAGGCACCTGTACTTCAGGGATATTGCAGAAACTGCCTCACTAGCATCCACACTAACCACCCCCATTCCGTTTAGGGTTTGCTCACGTGTCCACATTATGTTGCCTAAACCAGTGAGGGTGAGGGTTGTCCTCTTTGGCAGCACCACCATCCATTCTGCAAGCTTCCTTCCTTCCCCGCTGCTCCCCACCCTGCCCCCTTCAGCCATGGTACCCACAGTATGCTGTAGCCCAGACATGGTTCTCCCACCAGTCCATGCCTCGCCACATTACCTAATGGGAATGCCCCCTCTGGTTCTGCAGATTTGCACACGCAACAGCTGTTACTCTCCCTTGGATTGCACTTCTCCTCCCCCACTCCCCGCACCCCATGCCTGAGTTTTGCATTAGACCCTGAATCTCCAAGTGACGTTCACCCAAATAACTTTGTTGCCCTTGGTTTCATGTTGGTTCCATAGATGTTCCAACAATTTTGCTGCAGAGCCACAAGTTTGGTTTCAGTTTGGGCCCAGACTTGCTGAAAAGGTTATAGAAACATAATAAATTCCCAAGAGTTAGCCTCGGGATCAGCCATAGCCAAAGGCCAAGCAAATGTCATAGATGTGAGGTTACTTGCAAATACTTCACCAGCTGTACCCCAATAGAGGCCAGGATGCAACACTGGCACCTTGGACCTTGTGTTCAGGGGCTGTAAGCGATCATCTCTGCAAACCCAGCAACATCACTTACTCACTGACATGAGTGATGCAGAAAATCCACGAAAGCATGGCTTCATCCCAGTGAGAGACCTGCATCCACGTCAGACTCCCACACTCTTACAGCAAGCCGTACAGCTTGTGAACAGAGAAACCAGCCCTCAGATTTGTAGTCCTCAGGCTTGACAAAACAGCCCACCCATCCTCCCACCCTGCCTCAAACTGGCATGTCCCAGACTCTAGCGCTGGAAGTGTATGCAACCTACCAGTAATTCTTCTGCATCTCAGATTTCCTGGCTCTGCTGCACTGAACAATTCAACACCATAAAAGCTGTTCCTTTCAGTGAACAGGCAATGAAGCGCTACCAAACAGTGACCACAGGGATTGAGTGGACTGGTGCACAGCAAGTTTCTATTCCAAGCCAACTTACTCCAGTCTAATGAATATGCTTCAACTATGTAAAAACTTATTTAAATTCAGTTTGAGGGAGAACAGATATTAGACATGCACAACAAAATTCAGAGTCACAGATCCCGGGAAAGAAAGCAGAATGGTGTGCAGGGGCCATAGAGAGTCACCAAATCATAGAATACCAGGGTTGGAAGGGACCTCGGGAGGTATCTAGTCCAACCCCCTGCTCAAAGCAGGACCAATCCCCAACTAAATCAGTTATCATGTTACCAATCTTGTTTTGGTAAGTTGTTCAGAAAGTTGCTCTCTCTTCAATGAATACCTATTGCCACTACAGAATCCCTTCCAAACCCTTCCCCAAGATAGACATTTCCAGCCCCAGAAGATTTGTAATGACAACAGATAGCTATAGGTGACTTAAGGCTCTCCTGGAAATATTAGGCACTGTCGCAGCTGAGTCAATTTCTCATTAGTCATAGGATAGCCTGTAGAGGCCATAACTCAAGTAAGCAATAGGAGATGGGAAGGTGGTGCGACATATTGGATGATTTCTGACTTTCTGACCTGGCTTTAATAAGTACAAGCATGACCTGAGATTTTGGCCCATAAGCAGCATTGCAGGGGTTTGGTTCGTTGTAGCGTGTACTGTATTTCAGTACGTACCTTCGGCTGTAATAACCCCTTCTCATCTGTCATGGATTGCAGGGCTTGCCTCAAAGTTTGGACAAACCTTTCAACCAAGGAGGGTGACATGGTGCTGAGGTGATATGTCTAATGCCGTTTTTCTTCATGAATTGCTGAAAATCTTCTGAACTAAATGGAGGCCTGTTGTCACTCACAACTTACTCTGGCAGGCAAGTTCTTACAAATGGACTTCAAAGTTTTTATATTGTCTGTGGAACTGTGGTGTTTTTAATGCAAAAAACTTCTGGCCATTTGGAATGGGCATCCACCATTCCTAAATACATCATAATAGAATCATAGAATATCAGGGTTGGAAGGAACCTCAGAAAGTCGCCTAGTCCAACCCCCTACTCAAAGCAGGACCAATCCCCAACTAAATCATCCCAGCCAGGGCTTTGTCAAGCCTGGACTTAAAAACCTCTAAGCACCACCTAACTAGGTAACCCATTCCAGTGTTCCACCATGCTCCTAGTGAAAAAGTTTTCCTAATATCCAAGCTAAACCTCCCGCACTGCAACTTGAGACCAGGTTCTGTCGTCTGGTACCACTGAGAACAGTCTAGATCCATCCTCTTTGGAACGCCCTTTCAGGTAGTTGAAAGCAGCTATCAAACCCTCAATTTTTCTCTTCTCCAGACTAAATAAGCCCAGTTCTCTCAGCCTCGCCTCATAAATCATGTGCCCCAGATCCCAGTCATTTTTGTTGCCCTCTGCTGGACTCTTTCCAATTTTTACACATCCTTTTTCTAGTGTGCGGCCCAAAACTGGACACAGTACTCCAGATGAGGACTCACCAATGGCGAATAGAGGGGAATGATCACGTCCCTTGATCTACTGGTAATGCATCTACTAATATATCCCAATACACCATTAGCCTTCTTGGCAACAAGAGCACACTGTTAACTCATATCCAGCTTCTCATCCACTGTAACCCTTAGGTCCTTTTCTGGAAAATGGCTGCCTAGCCACTCAGTCCCTAGTCTGTAGCAGTGCATGGGATTCTTCTGTCCTAAGGGCAGGACTCTGCATTTGCCCTTGTTGAACCTCAGCAGATTTGTTTTGGCCCAATCCTCTAATTTGTCTAGGTCCCTCTGTATCCTATCCCTACTCTCCAGAGAATCTACCACTCCTCCAAGTTTAGTGCAATTCTCCAGATCAGTAATGAAGATATTGAACAAAATCGGCCCCAGGACCAACCTTTGGGGCACTCCGCTTGATACTGGCTGTCAACTAGACATGGAGCCATTGATCACTACCCGTTGAGCCTGACAATCTAGCCACCCTTACTGCACCACATTTTGTTACAGTTAGAACAATAGGAGTTCTCCACTCACTCGTATGCCTTCCCTTTCCAGATGTTTCAGTTCAATACCTTGGAGTCGACACTGTTGGGGGCAGGTTGAGCTTTGTCAAACTTGGGGTGCACCTTCTCAGCTAGGATTATTTTACTACTGTTGTAGTACTGGTATGCAATTCTAGTGCATCTCTTTCTGCAGTTTTCATTGCTTCATGTGTTTTAGTGTTCCTTCTTGAATACTCATGATACAGTGTCTCTTTCAGTGGTTGTTTGACCATTTTAGTGGACTCTACTGAAAGTGATTGTGATGTTGCATCCCATAAGGCTTTATGGAAATATGCTTATGAATGTATATATAACATAACTGGAATATGTTTTATGCTACATATGCCATGAAACATATCTCTGTAAAGGTTATGATCCACTTAATCTATTCATCTTATTTGTATGCATGTATCATTTTTATATTCAAAGTTATGAATATTGGCTGTGTACTGGTTCGATTTTAAGGAGCCTTAGTAAGGCATTTGGGCAGCCTCCTTAGAAAGTCAAGAAACACTTAATGGAGAATGGATCTTGGGAGGCTCCAAGACACATAAGAAGTCTTCTTAAGGACATTCAAGGTAGCATGTGCTTTACCACCCTCCTAGTGAAAAAGATTTTCCTAATATCCAACACCTCCCCCACTGCAATTTGAGAAAATTACTCCTTGTTCTGTCATCTGCTACCACTGAGAACAGTCTAGATCCATCCTCTTTGGAACCCCCATTCAGGTAGTTGAAAGCAGCTTTCAAATCCCTCCTCAGTCTTCTCTTGCCCATGTGATTCCAAAATTCCATCTTGTAGCTGGGATTCTACACAGGGGGAGGGAGGGGTGTCCATCCACATGAGAAAGTCTATTTAAACCTTCCTTTTGATCTTCAGCTGGCTCAAAAGACAGCCTCTCCACCTACAAAGGATACCTGAAAGAAACTGGAACAAAAGATGGTAACCATGGTGGGGGGTGGGGGTGATTGCTGGACCCATACTAGAAGACTAGTCTGTAAAAGGAAGCTTACTGGAACACCTCTGAGGGTAAGATTTTATCTGTATTCAGTTTTCTTACTGTATTACGCATAGACTTGCATGTTCTATTTTGTTTTGCTTGGTAATTCACTTTGTTCTGAGTGGTACTACTTGGAACCACTTAAATCTTACTTTTTGTATTTAATAAAATTACTTTTTACTTATTAATTAACCCAGAGTATGTATTAATACCTGGGGGGGATGGAGAAAACAGCTATGCATATCTCTCTATTAGTGTTATAGAAGGCGAGCAATTTATGAGTTTATCCTATATTAGCTTTATACAGGGTAAAACGGATTTATTTGGGGTTTGGACCCATTGGGAGTTGGGCATGTGAGTGTCAGAGGCAGGAACACTTCTTAAGCTGCTTTCAGTTAAGCCTGCAGTTTATGGGACGTGGTTCAGACCTGGGTCTGTGTCTGTAGCCAGAAAGTGTGTCTGCCAAAACCAGGCAGGGTTCTGGAGTCCCAAATTGACAGAGGGAAAGCAGGGGCAGGAGTAGTCTTGGCACATCAGTTGGCGGCCCCAAGGGGGTTTCTGTGATCCAACCCTTCACAGTGACTACAGCATGTTTATAGAGTCCTAATCCAGAGGATCCTTAGATAACCTTCACGGACCCACAGAGTCAGCCCCACTTCTCAACAACATACAAGTCTAAAAAATGCTGCTTCTTGTTATACTCCAGCTTTGCTTGCATCACTCCGGTTGGCACTATTTTTTCTCCCATATATTTTTAGTAATATCAGTGGCCCCTTCAGTTTGGTATTTAGAGATGTTTTCTCCTATTCCGAATGTGAGGTAAGACACGGCAGAGCTAGCATTCAGTTCCATTCAGAGCATTTTCCCAGCACCCAGGGTTTCAACCAGACTGCTGACTTGTCATTTTTGCCCACCCTATAGACATCCAGGCTGGCCACCCCATCCTCACAGTTCTGTGTCACTACTGCCTCTGGCTACAGAGTGCACATTGAGAGTCCTTTTTCTGTATTCTGGCTGGGTCTCTTCCTTATTTCTCTTAGGAGTGTGGAACCCTTTTCCACAGTGAAAACATGAGTCTGTCTGCTGAGTGGCCCAGCTCTTGCTTTGGGTTACAGATAGGTTATGAGTTCCTACTTCTGTTGTAGTATGTGGTATGCAATTCTGGTGCATCTCTTTCTGCAGTTTTCATTGCTACTCCAATTTTTACTGCCCTTATAAAGGTAAGATTTTCCTCAGTTAAGAGCCTCTTCTGTATGCTTTCATTAAGCAGTCCACACACAAATTTGTCTCTTAGGGCCTCGTTAAGCCCATCGATAAAAGCAGTGTTCTGGTAATCTTTTTAATGCTGTCGCAAAAGAGGAAACAGATTCACCTTCAAGCTAATTCTGCTCCTGAAACCTGAAACTTTCTGCTCTAATCAGGGTCTTGGGTGACAAATGCTCTTGAACAACCTGCACGATCTCCTTTAAGGCTTGGCTGGCTGGCTTCTCTGGAGTGGCCAGACTGTGAACTAAACTGTAGGTTTTTTTCCCCACCCCACACAGTAAAGCTGCTAGATTTTTTAGGGAATATCATTTACTTCAAAATACTGCTCCAGCCTCCATGGCACTGTCGAAGGCCTCCATTTGTCCAGCATAGCTGCCATGTCAGCTCGCTACTGTTAGGTTAGTGGTTCAGAGTGAGCCCAGTTGAAGCAGGATCCTCTTTCCCACCAGGACTGCAAGCAATGTCACCCATAGTTTCACTAGTCGTGTGCACACAGGGTTCTTGAAATCCTCCTCAGCAATTGTTGTGTCTTATTCTCTCTTGCTGTAGATTAAGACAATTCCTTCTTGTCCTGCCTTTCGTGGACATGGAGAAGAGGCAGTTACTCACTTTGTGCAACAATGATGGTTCTTCAAGATATGTTAAGACCGCACATGTCCTCTCCTTCCCTCATGGTCTGCTTCAAAGCTATCTAGCACTGCATGGGCAAACTGTCCCTGCTCAGTTCCTTCTCTACCACAGAGCCCCATGGGGAACTCAGAAACAGAGGAGAGGAGGATGGGTTGTGGAACATCCACAAACTTGGAATGTATGTAAATACATCGGTGGGTCAACTTTTGGCTGTGTAGCAACATGTCACTCACCTTGTCAGAGCGTTCTGCCTCTAAGCCTCGGAAGCAACAAGGAGCCAAGCCTGGAGGTGGAGGACCTGCCGGTTGGGGTGTTTTGAGAGCGCAGGTGAGGAATGGGCCAAAGAGGAATCGGAGGACATATTGCCATTTGTGTCAGGTAAGAGGACCAGACTTGTCCTGGCCAGGAAGGGCAGTTAAAATAACTCTCACTTTGTCTTGTTGAATTTTCAACAGGACCTTGGATAGAAGAGGAAACTGGAAAAAGGCATACAAGAGGTCCCCAACCCCTGGGAGAAGGAGAGCATCTCCCAGTGAATGTTTCACAAGGCCAGCCCTGGAGCAGTAATGAGGAAGTATCTTGTTCCAGGAAGCAGCAAAGAGATCTGTAATCAGGTTTTCTCAGTGGGCGAATATATGAGAGAGTTATTCACCTCGCAGGAACTGAAGTTCTTTGAGAAGTGTGTGCCTGTGGGTGCTCCACTCCAGCTGACGGTGCATCCCGGTGCGGTCGATTGGAGAACTTCGGTAGCAGTGCCTGGTCAGGATGCGCACACTCAGCTGGTATATCCCACCTCGTTGGAATGTTCCTGAGTGTATGTGTCCCACACTCTTCTCAGTTCCTTCTCTATTGTCATAATCATATAGCTAAGGGAAACCTAGAGTTCCCCCTTACCTGTAAGGGGTTAGGAAGCTCAAATAACCTGGCTGGCATCTGACCAAAAGAACCAATGGGAAAAGAAGATATTTTCAAATCTCGGTTGGGGGCGGGGGAGGCTTTGTTTGTGCTCTGTGTTTGTGTGGTTTTTCTCGGGACTGAGAGGAGTCAGTCAAAAACCCATCTCCTCCAAACAGTCCTGAACAAGGCTCTCGTATTACAAAAATAGTAAGTAAAAGCCAGGCAAGGTGTGTTAGATTATCTTTTATCTTGTGAATATTCTTTTTGCTAGAAGGAGGTTTATTACTGTTTTTTGTAACTTTAAAACTAAGTCGGGGGGGCGGGGTTCCTCTGTGGTTTTGAATCGTTTGTTACCCTGTAAAGTTATCTGCCATCCTGATTTTACAAAGGTGATCCTTTTCTTTAAATAAAATTCTTTAAAAAACCTGATTGATTTTCATTGTCCTAAAGACCCAGAGGTTTGGGTCTGTGCTCACCTGTATCAGTTGGTGAGGATATTATTCTCAAGCCTTCCCAGGAAAGGGGTGTAGGGCTTGGGGGGATATTTTTGAGGGAGTAGAAACTCCAAGTGGTCCTTTCCCTGAATCTTTGTCTAAATCACTTGGTGGTGGCAGCAATACCATCTGTGCAAGGACAAGGAATTTGTGCCTTGGGGAAGTTTTAACCTAAGTTGGTAGAAATAAGCTCAGGGGGTCTTTCATGCGGGTCCCCACATCTGTACCCTAGAGTTCAGAGTGGGGAAGAAACCCTGACAACTGTGGATAAATCATACTAGTACTCCAAAGTAGAGGGGAGGAGGACAGAGAGAGGCACACCCACAGGGACACACGTCTCGAAGAACTTCAGTTACTGCAAGATGAGTAACTTTCTCTTCTTTGAGTGCTGTCCCTGTGGGTGCTCCACTCTCGGTGAATGTGTACCAGTACCCACTCTGGTTGGTGGGACTTTAGAGATGCAGCAGTGACTACTGTATGGCCTACTACAGGGTCTGCAATGGTATCTTGTGTGTAACATAGTGTTTGGCAAATGTGTGTTCAGAGGACCATGTAGCCATTTTACAGATGTCGGGAATGGGTTTGTTATACAGGAAGGCAATGGATGTCGACATAGTTGAAGTGGAATGAATTCTAATGCCTTCGGGCAGTTGACTATTTTGAGTACTGTAACAGGATCTGATGCAGTTAGAGATCCTCTCGGACAGCCGTTGTTTAGATAGTCGTACCTTTCAGTCTTCAATAATGGAGACAAAGAGTCATGGGGACTTATGGAATGGCTTAGTCCTGTCTAAATAAAAGGCAATTGCTCACCTGAAGTCGAGAGTATGCAGGGTTGCCTCTTGTGGAGTCTTGTAAGGTTTAGGATAGAAAGTAGTTAGGTATATTGGTTGGTTAAAGTGGAAGGTGGATACCACTTTAGGGAGAAATTTAGGATGTGGTCTCAGAGTGACTTTGTCTTTGGAGAAGTGACAAAGAGTCCTGTGGCACCTTAAAGACTATCAAAAATTTCAGTTAGTCTTTAAGGTGCCACAGGACTCTTTGTCACTTCTGCAATTCCAAACTAACATGGCTACCCCTCTGATTTTTGTCTTTGGAAAAGGTTGAATATGGAGGATAGGCCATCAAGGCGCTTATTTCACCTACTCTCCTTGCTGATGTTATTGCAACTAAGAAAGCTACCTTCATGGACATATGAAGGTGAGATGAGGTAGCCAAAGGCTCGAATGGAAGTTTCATGAGATGTTGAAGAACAAGGTAAAGATTCCATGTACCTGCTTTGGGTAAATTTCAGGGTACAGATTTTGTAGGCCCATGAGAAATCATTTTATGGTGGGGTGGGTAAAGAATGAGTAACCTTCTAACAAGTCATGGAAGGTGCTAAGCACCACCAGGTGTACTTTGATGGAGTTGAGGAAGAGTCCATCTTGTTTTAATTTCAGAAGGTAATCTAGAATATTAGGGAGGGTCACCATACTGGGTGTTAGGTAATTACATGAGCACCAGAGGGCGAAACGCTTCCACTTCTGTAGGTAAGTTTTATGAGTGGAATCTTTTCTGCTGTGCAGGAGGACATATCAGACTTGCTCAGAACAAGCTAGTTCGTGGGTTTGGAACCATGAAGGAACCACGCTGTCAGGCGGAGCTTTTGGAGCTCGGGGTGAAGAACCTGTCTATTGTTCTGGGAAAGGAGATCTGGTCTGGTGGGGAGAGTCCATGGATGATGGGAGGATATGCAGAGTAGGTAAAGGATACCACAACTTTCTGGGCCAAGCAGGGGCAATAAGTATGACCCATGCATTGTCATCCATGATCTTCTGAAGAATCCTGTGTAGCAGAGGGATTGGTGGGAAGGCATACAGGAGAGAGTTGTTCCATGGATGAGGAACGCATCTCCTAGGGATGAAGTCCCAAGTCCCACTCTGGAGCAAAACAGGCGACATTTTCAATTCTGGATTGTGGCAAACAGTTCTATCGATGGAGTGCCCCCAGAGGGAGAAGAGCTGTTGAAGTATTGCAGGGTGCAGTTCTCATTCGTGTTCTGTCGAAAAGTGCCCGCTGAGTGTGTCAGCAGTAGTATTGTGGCAGACAGGTAGGTATGAAGCAATGATTTGTATTTGATGTTGGATGCACCGATTCCATAGTCTGATGGCTTTCAGGCATAGGGAATGTGATCAGGCTCCTCCTTGTCTGTTGATGTAAAACATACATGCTATGTTATCTGTTAAGACCCAAACAGATGAGGGGAAGAAAGTAAAGGCATGCTCGCCTCATGGCTCTGAGTCTAAGACATTTATGTGTAGGCACATTTCTGATGCACACCACCAGCCTTGTGCCCTGTGTCCTCCTAGATGCACTCCCCAGCCAATTAGAGAAGCATCCATGGTGAGCATGAGCGCTGGGGATTGTTGCTGGAAAGGAACGCCCATGCAGAGGTTTTCTGGTCTTGAACACCAGTGTAGGGAAGCTAGAACATTGGGAGGAGGAGTTAGCAGCATCCCTAACATGTGTCTGTTGGGTTTGAAGGTGGAGTTGAGCCAGCCCTGAAGACTTCTCATGTGCAGTCTGGCTTGCTGGACCATGAAGGTGATGGCTGCCATGTGACCAAGGAGCTGTAGGCAGATTCTTGTCTGCGTACTGGGACGAACAGAGAGTGTGCGTATCAGTTGTGTGACAATGAAGAATCTGTGATTTGGGAGCAAAGCTCTGCTTCAGATTGAGTCCAGATGAGCTCCAATGAACTCAATCTGTTGTGTAGGTGTCAGGATGGATTTTTGGACCTTTATTTGGAGGCCTCATCTGTGAAAGAGGGAGATGGCGAAATGGAGAGCTTGAAGTGTCTCGATATAGGAGTTGCCCTTGATGAGGCACTCGTCCAGGTAGGGAAAAAGGGCGGTTCCATGTTTGTGGAGTTGAGCCACGACCACGGCTAGAGTCTTGGAAAAGACTCTCGGTGCTGTGGAGAGGCTGAAAGGAAGAATTCTGTATTGAAAATGGTTGTGACCGACTGTGAATCATAGAAAGAGTCTGTGAGCTGGATGAATTGAGATATGAAAATAAGTGTCCTGTAGGTCAAGAGTTGTGAACCAGTCCCCTTGATCCAGTGCAGGAATTATTGTGGCCAGTGTGACCATCTTGAATTTCTATATTCTCACGAATCTGTTCAGTCAGCGTAGGTCCAGTATAGGCCTCCATCCCCCATCTTTTTCTGGGTCAGAAAGTAATGGGAGTAGAACCCTTTCCCTCTATGTTGTATCAGCACAGTTTCCACTGCACTTAGTTGTAGAAGGTGAGCCACTTGTGTGCAAAGTAAGTGCTCCTGAAAGGGGTCCCTGAATAGGGACAGGGAAGGGGGAAGGGTAGGAGGGTAGAAAATAAAGGGGATAGAGTAACTGGACTGAACTATTTTGAGGACCCAGCGGTCCTATGTAAGCCGCTGCCAAGCATGTTGGAAACTCTGGAGGCGGTGGCCAAACAGGCAAATAGACAGTGGATTCAAGGGGAGGTCCTGCAGACCCTCAACCAATGTTTCAAAATTGTTGAATATTCCCTGGTGGGTGGGAGGTGGTTACTTGAGCTTGATTTTGTCTGCGCTTAGGTGGTCTAGGGTGATTCCTAGTAATGTCGTATAGTTTGGGTTGAGGCTGATAGTACTATTGCATGTGTGGTCTTTGATAGGGTTGGTATCATTGTCTCCTGGAAAGAGATGGGTGAATGCCCAGGGTGGGCAGTGGTGCTCTAGAATCTTTCATGGTGTGAAGCAGTTCATCAGTTTTCTTGGAGAAAAGTTTATCTTTATCAAAGGGGAGGTCCTCCACCTTGGTCTGAAGATCTTTAGGGATGCCAGATGCAGAGATCCATGAAGATCTGCGCATAATCACAGTAGTTGCAGTAGTATAAGCTGCTGTGTCTGCCATGTCTAGAGCTGCTTGTAGGGCTGTTCTGGAAATTAATTGGCCCTCAACCAGGATTGAAATCTGCTCTCTTATCCTCTGGAGTGTAAGAGGCAAATTTGAAAAGTTTATTGTAATTATCAAAGTTGCTGCTAGCAAAGAGGGCAGAATAATTCACAATTCTGAATTGCAGAATGGAGAACGTGTAAACCTTGCGACCGAAGACATCAAGGCATTTAAGGTCCTCGTCTTGTGGAGTGGGACGATACCACGGCTGTTTTGTCCCTTGTGTGACTGCATCCATGACAAGAGAGCTTGGCTGTGGATGAGAAAATAGGAAGTCAGCGTCCTTAGCAGGAACATAGTATTTACGTTCAGCCTTTTTGCAAGTTGGTAATAAAGAAGCTGGAGTTTTCCAGAGCGTGTCAGCTGGCTCCAAGAGTGTATCGTTTATGGGGAGCGTGATTTTTGAAGGCACAGGGCGTTGAAGGATTCTGAGGAGTCTGGGTTATGTTTTCTGAACCTCTTCTAAGGGGATGTCTTGACACAGTGTCACCCTCTTGAAAAGTTCTTGAAATTGTTTACAGTCATCCATGCTCTGTGGAGGCAGAGGGAAGAGGGCTCCATCTGGAGCTGCTGGAGAGTTAGGAGTCGGTGAGTCAGGCTATGGTCCATAGTTCATGTTCTCAGGATGGGGTTCAGGTATTCTAGAAGTGGACAGAGCTGGGTTTGAGGCAGAGAAGGAGGTTGAGGGTGAGTAGTAGGAGGATGTGGTCAAGGGTACCACTGAGGCTAAGGCATAGGGTAGGAGAACCCAGGTGCCACCCATGGGGTGGAGGTGAAGTAGGGAAACTGAGGCTAGTGGTTGTGAGCAGTGACCTGAGGTCAAAAAGGTTCCGGTGGAGGAGGAGAGGCCGGTGGGGAGAACTCTGCCTGCCACTGTATATCAGGTTCGCTGTCAGTAAAGGTAGCCAGCTCGGGGGGTAGGGGGGGAGCCATTGATCCAAAAGTGAGCCTAGTGTGTTCAAGAGCAGGGAGTCAGGGTCAGGTGCCACTAAGATGTCACACTGGCTGAGGAATTGTTGCTCCTGCTCCCTGGGCTGCGCTGAGCCTGGTCTGTGCTCAGATGCATTGACAGGCTTGAGTTTACCCGGTGCCACGGGTGTGTGGGGGGGCTCCGTGGCGGGGGTCTGCTGTCAGTGCCGGAGCAGCAGGCAAGCTCGGTGCCAACGTTCTTGGCACAAGGGCAGAGTGCGCAGCCAGCACCACAGCTATTTTTAGTGCTGAGGCACTTGGTGCCGCGGAAACCTGCCTGATATGGGAGGTCAGGCATTAGAAAGGGCAGAGGCACCTGTCAGTGGTGCTGTCAGCACAGCGGGTAAGGCTCTCGCAGGAGACCCTTTACCCTTGTCAAAGTCTCTCCTTTGAGACCGTTGTGCTTCTTGCCTCTGCTCCAGAGAGGGTGAAGCAACGCTCCCAACTGGTTCCGAGCTGGTCGGGGAGTGTATAGGAGCAGGTTTAACTTTCCCTGTCCCCAGAAGCGGTGGATTTTTCCGTTAGAGCATTTTAAGCCACAGGTCCCTGTTGTGCCAAGTTCTTGAATTGAGGCTCATACAGTGGAGGCACTTTGCGGGGACACGAGTTTCCCCGAAGCACTTCACACAACGTGAATGCCCATCCGACTGAGGCATGGTGTCCTGACAGGAAACACACTTTGTGAATCCTGAAGCCCCTGGCATTATGCGTTAGCAATGACAGGGAGGAGTGTCTCAGCGGGAGATAAGCCTGAAGAGAAAAAGCGTTGTTTTCTTAAAAAATGAAGTAACTATGTAACGACACTAAAGGAAGAGAAACAACTGGGATGTAACTGATAAATATTTCCATGTTCTTTGTTACTGTTTCCTACAGAGACTGGGGAAGAGAAGCAGCACTGCCCGAGTTCCGTCTTCAGCTAAGGACAGTTGAGAAGGAACTGAGGAGGTTGTGGGACGCATGCACTCAGAAAGATTCCAACGAGACATGAGTGACCAACTGAGCGTGTGCATCTCGACGAGGCACTGCTACAATAGAGCTCCAATCCGGGACGAACCGTCACCTAGAATGGAGCACCCACAGCAACAGCACTTGAAGAAGAACTTGAAGCACCTCTGAATTCAGTGCCCATTAGTGGTCGTGAAAAAAATTCCAACTGAGACTGTCACAGTTGTCACATTCTGCAGCTGAGATGAGCACATTGTGATGGATAGACCAATTCAAAAGTTTGAGTGCTTCAGTGCAGAGGGAGAGTTGGCATCTCCTTGATGATCTATGTAAAACATTTATGTCATGTTGTCCTTCATTACTTTCATGTGGGTATTCTTCATGAAAGGCAAAAAGTGTGTGCAGGCATTCCTGACAGCCCTTATCTCCAAAAGATTGATATGGAGGGTCAGTTCTGTCCTGAACCCTGTGGTTGTGCAGGTGAGCTCCACAGCCCATTAAGGAGGCATCTGTCCCAGGATGGTGAGTCTGTGTAGCAGGAGGAATGCTCTGACTTGTACTGCATTGAGGTTGGCACTGAAATTCCAGTCTCTATACCAGTCTTACAATGCCACTACAATGTAGAGCACCTTGGAGAATACTCTGGGTGAAGCAGTCTGTACTGACAATGGTCCTGCCCAAAAGGATCATACAGTTGGTTGTATCGAGATATGGAAGTAGACATCTTGTAGGTCACAGGCTGGAGATGAATCTTCTTGCTCTTGAGCTGGAATAATGGCTGCTAGCATGACCATCTTGAACATCTGTGCCTTCCCATATTTGTTTAATGCCCTTAGATCTAGAATGGGCCTCCAGCTTCCCTTAGCCTTAGGGATCGGGAACTCATAGTAGTAGAACCTCTTGCTCCTGAGTTGCACTGGGATTCATTCTGTGGGCCCTAGGCACAAAGAATGATATATTTCCTAATGAAGTAAGTTCTCATGAGAAGGGTCCCTGAAGAGGGACAGGGTGGATGATTGGGATGAGGGAGGGACATGAATTGAATGGTGTAACCCTTTGAAATAATCTCCAGGACTCATCTGTCAAAGGTGCTATTCTCCCAACTGCTGTGAAAGAGGGCCAGGCAACTTCAGAAAGGGCATGACAGGTGTGTAGATGGCAGCTGATGTTGCAAGATATAATTTATTCAGGCCCTAGAGCAACGCATCAGAAGTGCTTAGAAGAGGCAGTCTAAGAGGTCGCGGGCTGGGGTGTGGACTGCTTCTGCTTTTGAACACAGGTCCTCTTACACTGAGGCTCGTAACAGCACTGAAATGGTGGGTATTGAGAAGGTTGCAACCTGTGCTGTGAGTGAGAGCTATATCGTCTCTTCTGACCCGTAGTGTAGCTTCCTAGGGAGTGTAATGTGGCTTGGGAACCCTTCAGGGTGTGGAGAGAAGAATCGGCAAAGAGCTTGGACCCTGAAGCTTCTGCAGCTCTTTGGGCAACCCAGAAAGGTGTAGCCAAGAAGCCCACCTCATTACCACTGTCATGGGCTGCTGTATCAGCTATGACCAGTGCTGTTGCTAGCACCAGTCTGGCTATTAACTGACCCTCAATGATCATGGCCTGAAATTGTTCCTTTTGTATCTGGTAAATGTTCCAGAAAGACATTGAGTTTCCCATAATTAATAAAATCATATGTAGCCATGATAACTTGGTAAATTGCATGGTTGATGACAGGAAGTCCTCCCAAGCCCGATCGTATGGGTCAACTTGGTGTGGTGTTGCTTGTCTCATGCATTAACCACATCCACTATGATGGAGGTGGGTTGCGGATGTTGAAACAGGACATCTGCTCCTTCGGGAAGGATGTAGTTTCCACTAACTTGTGATGTGTATCTGCCATTTCCTGTAGGGGAATCTGCAGCTCCTCTGCCACCCTCTCGGTAAGATCCAGAAAGTTCATAAAATCATCATCTAGTGAAGACGGAGGGAGGCACTACAACAGGGGTCTCAAACACACGGCCCGCCTGGCTCTTGTCTGCGGCCCGCCACACTCCCCAGGCCCTCCCCATTCCCTCCTCTGACTTGCCTAGAGCAACTCCAGCCGGGGGCAGGAAGCAGCCAAAATCACATGGCTGCAGCCCCTGGGGGAGGGAGGGAGGCACAGAGCTCTCTTCCAGGCACTGTCCCTCTCAGCTTCCATTGGCCAGGAACTGGGAATCACGGCCAACGGGAGCTTTGGGGGAGGTATCTGGAGGAGCGGCCATGGCAACAGAGTTCCTCCTCCTCCCTCCCTCCCTCCTCCAGGTTCCAGCTGCTTCTCCTAGCAGTGGGGCGGGGGGGGGGGGGAAGGTAGGCAAGTAGGGAGCCTGTCCTGTCTCCCCCTCCACCCCTCCTGCAGCCCAGCTCCCTGCCCTGAGCCCCATGCTGCAACCTGCACATCTCCTGCACCTCAACTCCCTGCCCTGAACCCTTGCCACATCCCTCCTGCACCTCCTGGGGATAGGGAGGGGGTGGAGTTGAGGTGGGGGTTTTGGGGAAAGTGTTGGAATGGGAACAGGGAAGGGGTGGGAAGAGGCGGGGGGCAGGGCCTCATGGCAAGGGAGGAGTGGAGGCGGGGGCAGGGTGTCTGTGATGAGGCCCTGGGGCTAATGTGCTAGTCCTCATGCGGCCCTCATGGTCGTTTGAGTTTTGAGACCCCTGCACTGCCGCCTCATCTGGTGGAGATGGAGGTGACGTTTACTGGATGGGTAGCTTCCCCTTTGAGCCCTTCCTCCTGTTCTGAAAAAGTTTCCTCCTCTCCTGGCTCGGGAGCCCTGGACAGCTAGGCTGTAGGAGACCATCTAGACTCTCTAAGGGACACTGGACAGCCACAACGTGTGGGATGTTGTCACCCAAGGATCACAATACAGCCTTGGGGGGAAGTGGGGCAGGAGGATGGTATAGGCACTGGGGTTACTCCAGGGGGCTCATACCACAATCATGGGTCAGCTTGAGGGAATTGAGGAGGACTCTTGCATTGTGACAGTGGGCCATGAGAAGGGGCCAGGGAAATGACCTCCTCTTGGCCACTGTCAGACTCATCACTGGGCAAGGGGGCGCTGACTGGGGTATTGGTGGTACATAGCCTGGTGCTGAGAGCAATTCTGGGTACCAGCATGTGCTCAGTACCAGGACCCCAGGACCAAGTATTGGGGATTGCAGTTCTTCCCCAACGATCAGGTCTCCAGGGTACTGGAGTTTATGTGGTACTGTGGGCTCATGGCATGGCAGAGAAGAGTCCATGGTACATTGTCATTGAGAAGATACAGAGCACCCCTAGATGGGAGTTTTGTCAGACCCGGTACTGAAAGTTTTCTCTGTGCTGCTGTTTTAGAGATGGTACAGTAATGGTCTTTCTCCTTAGGGGGTGGTACCACTCCCTCAGCCCCTGGCTATCCAGGCAGTGTGGCAGAGGTCAGAGCAGAGGCCCCCTTCTGGGTACTGTGTCTCAGAGCTGCTGGTGCTGTTGGTACTGAGGTGGCCGCACTGGAAACCCCCTAGATGGCCAACTACTTGGAACCCATGTTTTCAAGGGGACTCTGCTGGATTTTTTTCATGGCTCTACCCCCTTTGAAGTTAAAAGCCCCGGGGATGATCTGGGGTCAGCACCGGAGTCCCCTGACAACTGAAGTACTTTCTCCATAAGGAGGAGTTTTAACTTCAGCTCCCAGTTCCTGCAAGACTTCAGGTTTAGATGGTGGCAGAGGAAGCACTTCTGAGGGATATGGGCATCTCCCAGACACCTGCCACAGTCAGCTCATATGGCCACTGCAGGAATCGACTCCTTGCAAGAGAGGCACCTCTTGGAGCTGGGCAAGTTGGGCATGCCCCTGAAGGAGGGGGGCCATCAGCCTGTACCAGTGAGGAATGCAGAAGAAAGGTGGTCTTTCTTCCTCCTCTTTTTTAATCTGAAAAAGCTGAGTTCTAAACATCCAGGGGTTGGGCGGAGGAATCCTCACACACAGGGCAGGAAATGTAAACTACATTTATTTTTTTTCTTTAATCCCAATGGAGTAAAAAGGAAACACTATTAAAGAGAACAAAATAAACAAAAACTACTACTTATGGTAATGACACAGATAAGGAAGGGACAACTGCTTGCTCCGTGTGAGGCCAAAGGCAGTTCAGATGGACTGAAGGGGCACGTAATGGGATGTACCCCCAGGGTGCAGCCTGGAAGCTGTTGGAACCGCTGTGTCCCCAACTATTCAGCTAGTTGACCTCCCACACTGCTCTGCTGGTGACAACCAGCCAGTCCGTTATCACCCAACATGACAGCAGGTGGCAATACACACCCAACTGAGTCACCTGAGTGCTTTATTTAAACCACTTATGGACCAACAATAAAGGCACCAGCCAATTTCCCCGCTTCTCAGCCTTGCACCCCTATTGTTAAGAAAATGATTGTTAGGAAAATGTAACTTAGAATGTTGTAGTATGATTTTAAAATAGCCTTAGACTTATAATCTCACTCCCTGTATATGTATTATTGACCCCTAGTTTAACATGCATTTTAAACTAGCATCATAGTGTCTGAGTACCCCTAAGTGTTTTGAACCTCTTGCTTACCAGACAGGTAAGTGAAATAGATTAATACCAACAATGGATGTAATAGCCATTAAGTGTTCCCACCTGTGTAAGTGGATTGACAGTCCCCCTCCCTTATCAACACAGGGGTATAAAATATCCTCACACATGTATTGAGGGGAGCCAGTTGTTTGGGTAATAACCCCTCTGACTCCTTAGTGCTTGCAATAAATCTTGTTTTTCCAGAAGTCTACTGAGTTATGCCTGTCCTTTGAGGTATATTGGACTGAACTCCAAAGGAAATAATCAGTT
This sequence comes from Dermatemys mawii, assembly GCA_007922305.1. NCBI lineage: Eukaryota > Metazoa > Chordata > Testudines > Dermatemydidae > Dermatemys > Dermatemys mawii. The sequence continues at coordinate 14,328,191 of ML677388.1, forward strand.
TTTGCAACAATTCTGGCACCCCCAGAGGGGACACCTTTGGACGACTTTGGGGTCACCGCGGACCGACCAGAGGAAGGATAGTGCACACTGGGCAGTTTTTGCCCGTCCTAACTCTCAACCCGACCTGTGGTGATACCCGGAACGTTAAAACGTGAGTCCCTACAAATCAGGCAAGACCAGAGGCTTCTGGAGTTTGGTAGGCGCCTGGGAAACAGAGCGGTGTAAGTATCTCCATTACTCTCATTGTTAATTTGTTTGGTGATTTTAGTACTTTTGTATTAATTCACTGTTTGTAGATTCCTTGTGAATCATTTGATATAGCAATGGGATCAGGTCGCTCCCGAATGGAAGATTCTGCCTCTCCCTTGGGTTGTATGTTACGTAGCTTTGGTAAATTTAAGAGTAACCATAGTATTAAGATGACTAAAGATGAGTTGATTATGTTTTGTCAGTTGGAATGGACCACGTTCAGTCTTGGTTGGCCCGATTCAGGGTCCTTTGATGTAGACCTCACAACTAAGGTTTATAAAACGGTGGTTACAAATCAACACTCGGACCAGTTCCCCTATATTGATTGTTGGCTAACAGTGTGTCAGGATCGGCCCCCCTGGCTTATTAAATGTGCCTCTAAATTACGTAAACAAATGCGCCTAGGGGTTCCCAAGCCTCGTCCGGCTATTCTCTGCAAGCCTGCAGAGAATGCTTGTCTCGAGACTGTAATGCCATCAGCCCCCCACTTATAGGCCACCCACCCCCATTCCCTCAGGAAGTGGTCCAACTGGCCCATCTCCGTCTGTTACTAGCCCTGTTCAACTGGCTAGTCCCCTGACACCAGAGGACAGTCCCGCCCAAGGGGGAGCAAATGGAATCAGTGACATAATTGCTGAATTTGACCCCCTTTCCCCAAGCTGTCACACGGGACCTGCCTCAAAGACCCAAAGTCATGATTTAATAAACCGAGCCTGCCCCATGCGAGAAGTAATGTCCCCCACTGGCCGAACATCTTTCCTCTTTGCCCCCTTTACTACCACGGACTTATTTAATTGGAAAAGTCAAAACCCCTCTTACAGGGAAGATCCCATGGTACAGATAAAGGTGGGTGGCAAGGAATATAAAGCTCTAGTGGATACCAGGGCTACATATTCTAAGATCCCTGCAAAACCCCCTTCTGCTGAAGAAAGCGGAAAACATGTAATAATAGAAGGAATTGAGGAAAAACAGAGTAAACTGCCTGTATATAAGCCCTTGCTTACAAAGATCGGGGACAATATGCTAGAGCATGCCTTTATTGTTTCACCTACATGCCCCGTTGCTCTGTTAGGACGAGATATCCTAACCAAACTACAAGCTGAAATCTTTTTCCAAGGAGAACAGATTGTAGTACACCTACCAGGAAAACAGGGTTCAAACTATCAAATGGCCCTCTTTAACAAGGGGTCAACTACCTGCACAGGGAACATTGAAGCCTTAGAAGGAATAAACCCTGATGTATGGGCAGATGAAAACCCTCCAAGGGCGACATCTGTACCCCCTGTGAAAATACCACTAAAAGAAAAAGAAAGCCCTGTCTGTGTAAAACAGTACCCTTTGTCAAAAGCAGCTCGTCTGGGTTTAAAGCCCCTCATCGAAAAATTCAAGCAGTGAGGCTGGCTAGTGGAGGGGTCATCCCCTTTCAATACCCCGATATTGGGAGTGCCTAAACCAGATGGTACCTATAGATTAGTGCATGACTTAAGAGCAATAAATAAGAAGGTTATTGTAGACCACCCTATGGTCCCGAACCCTCACACCATTCTAACACAGATTCCGCCTGTCGCAGCCGTTTTTACAGTGTTGAATTTAAAGGATGCTTTCTTCTCAATACCATTAGAAAAGGAAAGCTGGAAATTGTTTGCTTTTGAATGGGAGGACCCAGAAACTCACTATAAGACTCAGTTAATGTGGACTGTTTTACCTCAAGGTTTTGTGTCATCCCCCCATCTTTTTGGAACAGCATTGCAGAAAGATTTAGAAAACTGGAAAAGCCAGCATTCAGAAATTGCCTTGCTCCAGTATGTTAATGACTTGTTAATTGCCAGTCCTAATCTGCAAGTGGGGAAAAGAGCAACCGAGTCTCTGCTAAATATTCTAGGGGAGAAAGGGTATAAAGTTTCACGGGAAAAAGCCCAGATATGCCAACCGAAGGTTACCTTCCTGGGATATGAAATTGAGAAAGGGGTACAAGCTCTCAGCAAAGAGAGAATCAGGGCAATTCAAGATATGCCTGCCCCAACCAACCCTAGAGAACTACGAGCCTTCTTAGGTATGACTGGATTCTGCAGACTATGGATCCCAGACTATGGTAACAAGGCTAAACTTTTATATGAATCTCTCACTAAGAAAGGCCTCACAAATTGGAAATGGACTAGTAAGCATCAGGATGCTTTTTAACTGTTAAAAGCAGCCTTAACGCAGCCTCCGGGTCTCATGATTCCTAATGAGCGTAAGCCCTATAGACTCTACGTACATGACTTCGGGAGTTCTAACTCAGCCGGTAGGCCCAACCTGGAAACCTGTGTTAAGAAAATGATTGTTAGGAAAATGTAACTTAGAATGTTGTAGTATGATTTTAAAATAGCCTTAGACTTATAATCTCACTCCCTGTATATGTACTATTGACCCCTAGTTTAACATGCATTTTAAACTTGCATTCACCCTGCCACAGATGTGCAGGCATCATAGTGTCTAAGTACCCCTAAGTGTTTTGAACCTCCTGTTTACCAGACATGTAAATGAAATAGATTAAGACCAAAAATGGATGTAATAGCCATTAAGTGTTCCCACCTGTGTAAGTGGATTGACAGTCCCCCTCCCTTATCAACACAGGGGTATAAAATATCCTCACACATGTATTGAGGTGAGCCAGTTGTTTGGGTGATAACCCCTTCTGACTCCTTAGTGCTTGCAATAAATCTTGTTTTTCCAGAAGTCTACTGAGTTATGCCTGTCCTTTGAGGTGTATTGGACTGAACTCCAAAGGAAATAAGCAGTTTTTGCAACACCTGTGGGCTATTACTCAAAGGTACTGGACCCGGTAGCCAAGGGATGGCCGGCTTGCCTGCGAGCTGTAGCAGCAACTGCAACCATAGTGACAGAAGCCCAAAAGATAGCAATGGGAGCAGATATGGACATACACACCCCACATGGGGTCCCCCAGATTCTTGGAATAGAAGGTGGGAAATTCTTAAGCCCTTCTCAACAATCCAGATATGAAATCTTCCTATTGTCTAAACAAGGGCTTACATTTAAACATACTACAGCTTTAAATCCAGCTACCCTTCTCCCTGAGCCAGGCCCACCTAACCATGATTGTTTAGAAGCACTTACAGAGACGGTGCTAATTCGACCAGACCTGCAGAACGATCCTCTGGAAAACTCAGACGAGGAATTTTTCGTGGACGGATCTAGCAGTATGGTACAAGGCACCAGACAGACAGGCTGTGCTGTTGTGACCCTGACTGAAATACTGTGGAAGGAGAAGCTCCCCGCCAGCTGGTCAGCGCAAGCAGTAGAACTCACTGCATTGACACGAGCCCTCTGGCTGGGGAAGACAAGAGGGTAAATATCTTTACTGACTCTCGATATGCTTTCTCCACTGTGCATGGTCATGGACTATTATGGAAAGAGCGTGGATTTATTACAGCTTCGGGACAGAGAATAGCAAACGGACCACAAATCCTGGCACTGTTGGACGCCCTTAAACTACCTAAGGAAGTCGCTGTGGTTCATGTCAGAGCCCATGGACGAGCTGCAGATGAACAACAGGAAATGGGAGAAGTCAGGCAGGGAATGTTACAAAATCGTCTTGCTGTTGACTATCTGCTTGTCAGACAGGGACACAGCTGTTCTGAGTTTACTGGCCTTTGTTGTTTTAATATTACTGATGAGAAAACTTCCATTGAAAAGGATTTATACAACTTAAAGGAACTAGTGCATGGGATAAAGCAAACTCAAGGTTTTGATTTTTGGTCATGGTTGCCTAATGTTGATGACTGGATAAAAACTCTCATAAAGGGAGAAATCTATTTTGTATTAATAGTATTAGTTATAGGATTGTGTTTTTGTTGTGTTATGAATTGTATTCCATTGTTATGTCAACAAACCTCACCCAGGAGAGCTAAGCTAGCTCTGCTCCCCGATAGAAAATAGAAGAAATCATCTTTAAAGAGGAAGGATTTGTTAAGAAAATGATTGTTAGGAAAATGTAACTTAGAATGTTGTAGTATGATTTTAAAATAGCCTTAGACTTATAATCTCACTCCCTGTATATGTACTATTGACCCCTAGTTTAACATGCATTTTAAACTTGCATCATAGTGTCTGAGCACCCCTAAGTGTTTTGAACCTCCTGCTTACCAGACAAGTAAATGAAATAAATTAATACCAACAATGGATGTAATAGCCATTAAGTGTTCCCACCTGTGTAAGTGGATTGACAGTCCCCCTCCCTTATCAACACAGGGGTATAAAATATCCTCACACATATACTGAGGGGAGCCAATTGTTTGGGTAATAACCCCTCTGACTCCTTAGTGCTTGCAATAAATCATGTTTTTCCAGAAGTCTACTGAGTTATGCCTGTCCTTTGAGGTATATTGGACTGAACTCCAAAGGAAATAAGCAGTTTTTGCAACACTATTGGAGTACAAACCTAGAATTATACTGTCTTGCACAGCACAGGGATCTCATTAAATATGTCTGCTCTCCCCACAGTGTGGGAAAGCTTTGCAACAGCCCTTGCTATCAGAGCTAAGATTTCTAAACACTTCACTCAAAACACTGGTTATGATAAAACATAAAACAGGTTTATTAACAGAAAGATTTTAAGAGACTGTAAGTTATACAAATAGATCAAAGCAGGTTACCTAGGAAAGCAAACAAAACCACAATCTAAGTCCCATATAAACTAGACAGGATTTGGATCAGCAATCTCACCCTGACTGATGATACAAGGTTTTACTTCCTTACGCATGCAGGGCTTTCTTCTTTCCCGCCTGGGATCCCCTTCCCCAGTTCAGTCTTTGCTACTCTGGTGTTTCCAGGTGTTGTCTTGTAGGGGCGTGAGTCCTAGTCATGATGTCACTTCCCTCTTACATAGTTTTCCCATAGGGCAGGAACCCCTTTGTTCCAAATCAGGTTCCCAGCCCAGTTTGTTGAAAAGTACAGGTACCAAAACGGAGTTCAGCATAATGTTGGCTGGTCCCATGCTCTTGCAAACCTTCCTGAGCAGCCATTATTCATAGGCTGGCTGAAGAGTTCCCAGGTGAGGACAAGCCTTTTCCATGATCCATTGTCTTTGTTGATGGGCCATTAGCACTGTTTAGCTTTTCCATTTTTGTGCTGGTTGTCAGTTTCCTACTTCACATCATCTTTCAGTAACACATACATAACAAGCTTCGTAACTTCACATACAATGACAGCACATGCAATCCAACAGAAGTTTAATGTTTAGCAGATCAAGACTTTTAGAATGATACCTCACAAGGTATATTTTGTACAAAAATATAATCATTTCACCACGGTAAACATGGGGTGCAGAATATCATGGTGGGGGGAGTTGCCCACAGTGCTAGATAGCCTTGAGGCACTCATCGAGGAAGGAGAGTATATGTGCAGGCATAATGGACACTGTTACTAAAAATCTCCAATTAGAGATGGAGGGAAGCAGATACACCTACAGTGGAGCACCCATAGAGACACTACTCGAAGGAGAACAATTAATCACAACCCTCTTTGTAGCAGCTCTTAATATATTTGGAGCCCATTATCAGGTTCCCCCCTTATCCCTCCCCCTTTTCTTTTCCCAAGACAAAACAGAACCACTTTTAAAAATATCTTTCACCATAGGTCAGGTTTTCAAAACCTTTTATTATTGTTGCTCTCATTTGGATTCTCTCCAATTTGTCCATTGTTCTTTAAGAGTGGACAAACCTGGACACTATACTCCAGCTGAGACCTCACCAATACTTACTAGAATGTAACGATTAGCTCCTGTTTACATACAACACTCCTGCTGATGAACCTTCAGAATATTAGTCCTTTTCACAACTCATTGCCTCCTATTCAATTTGACTCAATCCACTTTAATACCCAGATCCTTTTCAGCAGCACTGCTGCCTAGAGTTGTTCCCATTTTATAATTGTGCATTTCATTTTTCCTCCCTAATGTAATATTTTGCATGTCTTTATTGAATTTAATCTTATTTTATCTTATTCTCCCATTTAATGAAGATCATTTTGAATTCTAATCCTGTCCTGTCAAGTACGTGCAACCCCTCCTAGTTTGATGTCACCAGCAAATTTTATAAGCATACTCTTCACTCCATAATTCATATCCTTTGCATTTATCACCACCAAATTTCATATACCAACAAACTGCCCATTCAACTGGCTGAATTAGGATCTCAGGTTCCTCATAGTCCTCTTTGGTCATGATTGACCTAAGTTATTTTGTGTTCTCTGTAGATTTCACCAGTTCACTCCAATATGGAACCTTCTATCACTGACCTTTCATTTTGTCTATTGAAGTCAGTGGCCTTAGTCACAAGGGTTTGTGTAGTGCTTAGTAAAATGGGATCTTTGTCCATGATGGGGGCTCCTGGGTGCTATGATAATATAAAGTCATGCAGCTGCTTATGTTCTTTCCTAGACTGGGGGCTACTAATGACTTGTTTAGGGTCATGGCTGCCTAAAGCACAAGTAGGACAAGGACATCCCTCAACAAGAAAATGAAACCCAATTAACTATTTTATTCAGACTCTTTGATTTTTAAAACTCATTTAAAATAAGAGCTGGTCTATCCCTGGAGCTCTTTCTGACTAGCTCCATGAGGATGCTTATTCCAGAACAAGAGTTTAAGGCAGGGGTTGGCAACCTTTCAGAATTGGTGTGCCAAGTTCACTGTAATTTAAGGTTTCATGTGCCAGTAATACCTTTTAACGTTTTTAGAAGGTCTCGCTCTATGGTCTATGTTATATAAACAATTGTTGTATTTAAAGCAAATGCGGTTTTTAAAATATTTAAGAAGTTTTATTAAAAATAAACTTAAAATGCAGATCTCATCAGTTTAATGTAATCCTTGCCCTCACTTTTCCTTACTGAGTTTTCCAGTGTGGACCAGAGCAGAGGGCAGCTGAAGAGTGCTGGGCCGAGGCCAGGAGCAGAGCTCTGGGCTGGCTACTGGAACCACAGGCCAGCAGTGGGCTGAGCGGGGCCAGAGGCTGGTATCCCAGACTGGCAGCGGGATGAATGGTTCAGCCCGCTGCCAGTTGCAGGTTCCACCCACCAGCTCCTGCCAGCTGGGGTCCCTGGTACTAGTTTTCAAATCTGATTGATGAAAAGCATCAGTGTTTATTTAAATGAAGCCGCTACACAATTTTCAGTCTGCTGCATCAGCATTACAGACTCCAAGAATGTTGCTGCAGGATTTTAAATACAGCTAACTATACAGCCTCACTTCTAAATGGCTCCTGCCTCACCAAGAAACCCCTCCCTCCCCACCCCCGGGATGTACGGCCCACTCTTGGTCTGCAACACAGTTTCCACTGATTTCATCAGTTCACACAATCAAGCCCAAATACTAAAGATGTGTTTATTCAGGTTCCATTAGAATCCAAATGCAGAGATAGGATTGGTACAGATATTTAGTATAATAAGATACAGCCTTTCACATCTAGGCCCATGGTTATGGATATGTCAGTCAGTGGTAGCTCGTGTTCCCAAACAATTTTTAACTCAGTTCTGCTCCCAACAGGATCCTCAGCAGACACAGGGAGGCACAGTAATTAGGGTGCGGAGAAAAGCTGGCTTTATGATGTCCACCCACATTGTGCCCATCCTAAGTTGCAGTGCTTAACCCATCATTAGTCACTAAAATAATTTCACTAGAGCCATGACCTCACAGGTCTCATGCTACTAAGCAAACCCAATGGTGAAACAAGCATCAAGCGAATAAACAGACCTCTAAGAAAACTTGACAGATTCCACAATATAGTCCTTGGGTGGGAGGAGAGGGTGACTGTAACAGGACAGCACTTGCATATCTAGGAAACCCAGGAATGCTCTCATTTGCTCAATGTTAAAAGGCCTACACACAAGCATTCTTTAGTAAGTTTTGCACATGACCTGCAATAAAGCCCATCTACAGCAGATCTAAGTGCCAATCACTACCTAGTGTGGTAAACCCTGAACAGGTTAACTGGATTCAGCTGAGTAGAGGTTGCCAGAGACTCAGTAGAGATCAGCTGAGGCCAGTTAAGGAGACCTTTTTAAACCTTCCCCTGTGACGAAGGCAGTGGGGAGAGAGAGAGAGGCTGCCAGCAGGCTGGGGCAGCAGGACAAGGAGCCCCTCCAAGAAGGGAGGCACCATTTCCCTGGCCAGAAGTTAAAAAATCCCTGGCCAAAAAACTACTGAAGGGAAGGAAAAGCTTGTCCTTGGAGAGTTAGGACTACCACCCTGCCCAAACCAGTCTCTCCCAGGCATAACAGACTTATACCGGGTGAGACAGGGAGGGTACACTTTGCCACACTAGTCAATTTTAAAAAGGTTGTAAACTAAGTCAGGAATTTCCCAGCTCATGCGGCCCAGTGCTAATAGGAAGAGCCCTTCAGGGTCAGATTCTCTGTTTCCTTTAATTCATCAAACATTTTCCACATAGCTACCAGTACATAAGAAAGGCCATACTGGGTCAGACCAAAGATCCATCTAGCCCAGCATCCTGTCTACCAACAGTGGCCAATGCCAGGTGTCGGTGAACCAAACAGGTAATGATCAAGTGATCTCTCTCTCGCCATCCATCACCCCCCTCTGACAGAGGCTACGGACACCATTCCTTACCCAGCCTGGCTAATAGACATTAATGGACTTAACCTCCATGAATTTAGCCAGTTCTCTTTTAAACGCTGTTATACTCCTAGCCTTCACAGCCTCCTCAGGCAAGGAGTTCCACAGGTTGACTGTGCGCTGTGTGAAGAAGCACTTCCTTTTATTTGTTTTAAACCTGCTGCCCACTAATTTCATTGAGTGGCCCCTAGTTCTTCTATTGTAGGAACAAGTAAACAACTTTTCCTTATTCACTTTCTCCACACCACTCAATTTTATATACCTCTATCATGTCCCCCCTTAGTCTCCACTTTTCCAAGCTAAAAGTTCTAGCTTCTTTAATCTCTCCTCATATGGGACCCGTTCCAACCCCCTAATCATTTTAATTGCCCTTCTCTGAACCTTTTCTAACGCCAGTATATCCTTTTTGAGATGAAACCACATTTGTACACAGTATTCAAGATATGGGTGCACCATGGATTTGTATAAGGGCAATAAGATATTCTCTTATTCTCTATCCCATTTTTAATGATTCCTAACATCCTGATTGCCTTTTTGACTGCCGCTGCACACTGCATGGACATCTTCAGAGAACTATCCATGATGACTCAAGATCTCTTTCCTGATTAGTTATAGCTAAATTAGCCCCCATCATATTGTACGTATAGTTAGGGTTATTTTTTCCAAAGTGCATTACTTTACATTTATCCACATGAAATTTCATTTGCCATTTGTTGCCCAATCATTTAGTTTTGTGAGATGTTTTGGAAGTTCTTCAGTCTGCTCTGGTCTTAACTATTTTGAGCAGTTTAGTATCATCTGCAAACTTTGCCGCCTCACTGTTTACCCCTTCCTCCAAATCATTGATGAATAAGTTGAATAGGATTGGTCCCAGGACTGACCATTGGGGAACACCACTAGTTACCCCTCTCCATTCTGAAAATTTACCATTTATTCCTACCCTTTTTTCCCTGTCTTTTAACCAGTTCTCAATCCATGAAAGGATCGTCCCTCTTATCCTATGACAACTTAATTTACGTAAGAGCCTTTGGTGAGGGACCTTGTCAAAGGCTTTCTGGAAATCTAAGTACACTACGTCCACTGGATCCCCTTGTCCACATGTTTGCTGACCCCTTCAAAGAACTCTAATAGATTAGTAAGCCATGATTTCCCTTTACAGAAACCATGTTGACTTTTGTCCAACAATTTATGTTCTTCTATGTGCCTGACAATTTTATTCTTTACTATTGTTTCAACTAATTTTCCCAGTACAGACGTTAGACTTACCGGTCTGTAACTACCAGGATCACCTCTAGAGCCCTTTTTAAATATTGGCGTTACATTAGCTATCTTCCAGTCATTGGGCACAGAAGCCGATTTAAAGGACAGGTTACAAACCCTAGTTAATAGTTCCACAATTTCACATTTGAGTTCTTTCAAAACTCGAGTGAATGCCGTCTGATCCCAGTGACTTGTTACAGTTAAGTTTATCGATTAGTTCCAAAACCTCCTCTAGTGACACTTCAATCTATGACAATTCCTCAGATTTGTCACCTACAAAAGACGGCTCAGATTTGGGAATCTCCCTAACGTCCTCAGCCGTGAAGATCAAAGCAAGAATTCATTTAGTTTCTCCACAATGACTCATCTTTAAGTGCTCCTTTTGTATCTCTATCATCCAGGGGCCCCCCTGGTTGTTTAGCAGTCTTCCTACTTCTGACGTATTTAAAAAACAATTTATTATTACCTTTTGAGTTTCTGGCTAGCTGTTCTTCAAACTCCATTTTGGCTTTTCTTATTACATTTTTACACTTAATTTAGCAGTGTTTATGCTCCTCTCTAGTTACCTCAGTAGGATTTGACTTCCACTTCTTAAAAGATGCCTTTTTATCTCTCACTGCTTCTTTTACATGGTTTTTAAGTCACAGTCGCTCTTTTTTAGTTCTTTGTCTTCGTTTTTTAACAAAGTCAAAGAACTAAAATGATGCCATCGTCAACATCTTGTCCCAGATCTTGAACTTTCATTTCTATCAGGTTGGTAGGTGTGAGACACTGCACCTTGGGGGAATACCCTACACCCTTATGTTCATCCTTATGAGTGTGTGGTATCCAATGCAAAGTTTGTCATGGCAGGTATCTTCAGAAGGCTCATGTTATAGTAATGTTATAGGTCAGGAACTCTCAAACTGGGGGTCAGGACACCTCAGGGGGTCATGAGGTTATTACATGGGGGGGTCACAAGCTGTCAATCTCCACCCCAAAACCCTGCTTTGCCTCCAGCATTTATAATGGTGTTAAATATGTAAAAAAAAAAAGTTTTTAATTTATATGGGGGGAAGGTTGCACTCAGAGGCTTGCTATATGAAAATGGCCACCAGTAAAAAAGTTTGAGAACGACTGTTATAGGTTGTAATCTGTGTCTGACAGTTGACAGGAACCTCTGAAAGAAACTGTGTCAACTGTCAGACACAGATTCCCTTGATTTTCACTACAAAAGGGTTTTTTTCTCCTGCTGATAATGGCTCATCCAAATTAAACAGCCTCTTAGAATTGGTATGGTAATTTCCCACTTTTTCTGCTTTCTGTGTACATAAATGCATCTTACTTCTGAGTATTCCATTCTATGCATCCGATGAAGTGGGCTATAGCCCATGAAAGCTTACGCTGAAATACACTGGTTAGTCTCTAAGGTGCCACAAGTATTCCTTGTTTTCTTTATGGATACAGACTAACCCAGCTGCTAATCTTAAACCTGTTATGTTTGTAAGGGCACTGATCAGCTTAGAATGTGTTTTGCTTTTATTTCATTTGACCAAATCTGACTTGTGCTTTGACTTATAACCGTTTAAAATCTCTTTGTAGTAATAAATTTGTTTATTCAACCTGAAGCACTGCGTTTGGTTTGGAGTGTGTCAGAGACTCCTCTTGGGATAACAAGACTGGTACATATCAATTTTTGTTAAATTGACAAACTCATATTAGCTTGCAGTGTCCAGCAGGCATAACTGGACACCTCAAGAAGGCGATTCCTAGGGTTGTGCCTGGGTCCGGAGATATTGGTTAGTGTCATTGAGTTGAACAATGCAAGCAGCTTACATGCCCGAGGTTGTGCATGAACAACCCAGGACTGGGGGGTTCTCACAGACAAGCAGGGTAAGGCTGGCTCCCAGAGTCAAGGACTGGGGTGACCTAGCAGCTCACCATCCAGATAACACCAGAGGGGAATGTCACAGTAGGGTTGACTGATTTTTGTGTATCTGTGGATAATGCTATATTGGCATACTGGAAAACTGCACTGAGAAGACAGTAAAGGAAAAGGAATCCAGTTCTGTCTCTGGTAAGGTGTGTATTCAAAATTAAAAACAAAACCCAGCTGATTGCCATGACTGGCCAGAACAGCTCCCATAAGTGAAAGGGACTATAAACTGCATCTGTGCCTACATTTTGTATGGCAATTCCCTTCCTTCACATTTTTGGTACCTAACACTCAATACTATATAAGAACATAAGAATGGCCATACTGGGTCAGACCAAAGGTCCATCTAGCCCAGTATTCTGTCTACCAACAGTGGCCAACGCCAGGTGCCCCGGAGTGAGCACGTACTTTTGGTACAAGTAGTGAGTGTTGTGGATATCTGCATTCTAACATATTTTGACTTTTTTTTTTAATTGTACTACTGCAGCTGACAGTAAAATCAAGAGGATACTAAATTCCTGTTTCAGTCACTAATGTAAATTCAAAGCAACTCTGACTCATTCTTTTACACTACTGTAATTCCAATCAGTGGATGGCCCTTAATTGGGGCAAAGAGACAAGATCTCAACCAAGAACTTTGAGTTTTATTGTTTTGAGTTGTTTTGGGGATCTTCCTACTCTCCCATCCCCTCTCCTCCCCCAAAATAGCCCAAGCTACTGAACCATGGTCCACAGGATTCACTTGATAAAGTTTAATTTTACTGATATTTTCACAGTGAGTTTTCACATCATCTTCAGAATATCTAAATCAGCTACATTTTTTGAAAACTAGGGTGGAAAGTATTTTAGTTGAAAGCTCGTATAGTTTTAGTTGAGAGCTTGTATACAGGAGTTCCAAACCAAAATGAATGGTTATGACAGAGGATTTCTCTTCTCCTCTTGGTTTAGCAGGGAAAATATGCTGCATTGAGAGCAGGTAACATGAAAAATAACCAGACTGTTGGAAAAGAGCCACAAAATACTGACTTCAGACTTCATGTTTATTAGAGGAAACTGGCAATTACAAGGACCAATAAAAACACACAGTACACATCCAAAGCTTTCAATGCACTGCAAACTACAACAGAGAAGACTAAAATACACTTACAACACCCACCTGATATTTTGACACTCATGTAGTTCATTTCTTGGATCACATGCTGTCTGATCAACAGGTAAAGGAGTTTCTTGAAGAGGACAGCAGTCTAAACAATGCCTTTTTTGCATCATTTTACTAGCGGTCATTTTTCTCTTTTTAATAGTACCTACAAGAATTTTCTCTTCCAAAACATAGATTGAAAACATTGTTCTAGCAGTTAATGCTTAACTTGAGAATTCTTGTAGCAACTCTGTTTAACCTGCATCATTAACGTATCCACAATGTTCTCCTGAATCTCTGCCTTTGTAGTCTGAATTCTCATGACTGATTTAGAACAGCAAATGAAAACACAAGATCTACTAAAACGAAATTTGGGATTATGCCAAAGGTATCTGGCTTTTCTGCTCTCAAACTCTTATTGTTCTTTAGATCTCATCCTGATTTCAGCTGCTTCCCCTACACTTCACACTTTGTTCTGGGAATCTAAGACGAGACAATGTCAGGGAAAGTTAGAGTACAGGCTTTTTACTGCTTACTTACCATTCTATATCATCAGCTTGCACCTCAACAATGTAGTTTCTTCTTAAAAAAACCACATTTAATTAAGATTTTGAAAATATATAGCAAAACAACCAAATAGAGAAAATATATTAGCCAAGCAAAAGATGTACTTAGCATCCAAGTCTTCCCATATAAGTACATAACAGAGGTTTTAAGTCTGATTCAGTACCATTAACATTCAATATACTGGCTTCCACTTTTAGTGTAGACTGCAACTATTTGTAGTATTGCTAAACCAAGCTATCAAAACAATGAATTGAAACTAATTAAATTATAAAACTAAATAGCAGAAGGATATAACAATTATAAAAAGGACAAAAGAAAGAAGAGATGTTTTAGATTATATTCATAACAGATAAGGCAACTCTAAAGGAGAGTGAAAGGAAGAGCATCCCTACAGAAAAATCTGTAAAGATCAGTGCTGCATTGAGGCAAAGGAAGCTGGTGCTGAATGAACAGATACAGTCTGATATACAACTGTCAGTAAATAACGTGGATAGATTGAGCCTCACAGCCAAGTCTGGCCAGGAAACCACTTTGATCTTCTAAAGATGTGAATATCACATTCTGTAGCCAATGCTTCCCTTCCAGAGCAGATTTTATTAGGTATTAGTAATGAAAATACTAGTCTCCCAAAGGAAATATCTGGAAACAACTGTCATGTAAAAAGCAATGTAAATGTACAGTAGAACCTCAGAGTTACAAACCCCGGAGTTATGAACTGGCCAGGCAACCACACATTTCACTTGGAACCAGAAGTACACATACAATCAAGCAGCAGCAGAGAAAAAAAGAAAAAAGGCAAATACAGCACAGTACTATGTTAAACAAACTACTAAAAAAATAAAGGGAAAGCAACATTTTTCTTCTGCACAGTAAAGTATCAAAACCTGATTCATTCATTGTTCAGCTGTAAACGTTTGACAGAACAATCATAATGTTTTGTTCAGAGTTATGAACATTTCAGAGTTACAAATTACCTCAACTTCCGAGGAATTTGTAACTCTGAGGTTCTACTGTACTGCAAACTGGCAGATGTTATGTATGTTGGATCTTTGGATTGTACAGAGAAGCCAAAATTGTAATTGAACAGATAAAATGTTGTTTTGTATCTGGTAAATCAGGCATTATCTTGAAATGATGTAAGATGAAGAATTAGGAAAAACACTGAACACTTTATTCTAAGCTAGACACTAACTGACATATGTGCTTAAAAACAACCAACCAAACCCACTTTCCAAGTAGGAATCAGAAAGGGAGACGTCTGGGAATGGTCTACAGACTATTTACTGCTTGTGTTCTTCCTGCTCTACACTGGAAATCTCAAGTGAGACCACTAAAAGATCAGCTATAGTACAGATAGTTAGTTTGGTTACTGTCCCTTCCTGCCTCATTGTGTCCTTGTACCCCGTCAATCTGCCCGTACACATCTGCTGTCTTCTACTTCAATAAGCTCTTTGGGGCAGGGACCATTTTTTGTTCTGTGTTTGCACAGCACCCACCAAGTGCGGTCTGGGGCCATAAGAGGGACTGCTAAGCACTATGGCAATATCAACAAAAGGCAATCCAACAATCTTGGACTCAGTAACTGTGTCTTTCCTAACACTTCTGAAGACAGAATGAATGGTATTGCATGACACTTCTCGCTGGCCTTGTATGCACAAGGAATTTTATCAAGCTACACTGGTGGGAGCCCCAATGTAGATTGGGGTTTGGTGGCATCAGACTCTACTACAGTTGGACTAATAAACTTAAACATTATGAACAGTAACATTTTTTAGCTAATCCCTTATTATCCATAAGGCCTTAAAATCCCAATTAAGCCCAAGGGAACCACAGGAGGCTGAGGTGGCACCTGAGCTGCAGAGAATTACTCAATACCGTGGAAGGGATTTTCAGTGACGAGCACAATCCACGACACTAACATTAAAGATAGCAGGCAACATCTTATGCAACAACATTCCACTGAATTTACTGACAGAACATCTTGTAGATGGTCAGGATAATCACAAGGGGTGAATGATTTAGTTGGGATTGGTCCTGCTTTGAGCAGGGGTTGGATTAGATACCTCCTGAGGTCCCTTCCAACCCTGATAGTCTATGGTTCTATGAATGGGCCAAATGATCACCAATTCTGCAGAAATTATGAATTTTACGATTCCTCAAGAACTACTTGGCAGCTGATATTCACAACATGGGGTCGTTTCCTTGCAAGATGAAGGCAACCAGAGAAAACTTCACTGTGTGGAACTTGGGGAAGTATGAGCTTGTCAAGTCACATAATTCCTTTTTACTAATTCCACTTATCCAGACTGAACAAGGGAGTCAGAATTTGCAAACAGCCCTGACCCCACAAAAAGCTGTGTAACACTTGAGCATGTAAGGGAGATATTATGGATCTAACAGTTGTGAAATATACTGACAGGGATGAGAATTTTGGAGTTCACTTTACCAATGACAGCAGAGTGTGTGATGGTTGACTGTTTAATTGGAGAAAAACAGAATCAGAGGGTGTAACAAACAAAGGAAGTTACTTATTTAGTATCAAAGTGCCGTGTGGTCTCCACAGAGATGTATACATATTTGGAGAGGTCTTCTAAATGACGATACTTTGGTGACAGGAAGCTACAGAGAAGGAGAGGGGTATTCTTCTTGCTTAATGTAAGTACTACCTATATCCCAGATAGAGGTTCAAATGAGGATACATATAAATTAAATACAAGCAGCAGAACATGTGGAGCCCCTAGAAATGAAAAACAAGATTAGATTTGGAATTTTGCTTGCAAAATCCACCTTATCGTGGTTCTAGGAAAAAGAATTCCTTTCAAGCCAATGGTATCTCTGGATACAAATGGAATCAGATGCTTAACTCTGTATTCATGAGTAAGAACCACTATGAAAATCTTACAATTCTGGAATGAGGAAGAGGTTTCCTGTAAGATACAGTGACAGGGGCCTCACGGGGAGGGGTTCAACTTCTCTTGAGCATGGACCATGCATCAGAAACAGGTAGAAGTCACCTGTGCACCTTGATGGTTTTCATCCTCCTTCGCGTCTATGCTTATTTCAATATTTGTGCTCAGTGACGGTTACAAAGAAAGCTCCTATCAGAATGTTCCTCAGAACTAGAGGCCTTTAGTTTGCTTTACAAAGTGTAAGAGAGCAGGTTACAAACAAATGTGGGTAATTTAGTAATGGTTTGGAAGCAGAGCATATTTGTAGTCACTTTGTATCCAAAAAACTTTAGTCAAACTGGAAAACAGAACATGAGCAGAGGTTTAAACTAGAAAATATAGGCCTCAAAAATACAAAAAAGAGAGGCTAAAGATCAAAACACACAGGAAGATCAAAGTACGCATACTGTCAGAATCACGTTGGATCGGGAGAGAAAAAACGAAGGGAATCATAGGAAACACTTTTTTCTGAAGTTCCAGTAGAACTCTACTCAATCCCTGCACTGTGTAAGGTTCAGTTGATATGGGTCAGTACACTTGATCTGTCAAACAGTTTATTAGACCTTTATTGGAAAAGTGACTAAACATCAAGCCAACAGAGCCCAAAGAGGCAAAACTGCTGCTTTTAATGGATGTTCGTGCCCAAGAGGGAAGTAGCACTAAGATCTAACCTACTCTCTCTTTCCAAGGGTGTTCCCATGCAATAATGTCTTTGCTATTCAGGAGGTTCAAAACCTGAATGCTGCACAGGCAGAAGGCTTTACTTCAAGTATGGAAGTCTCAGGGAAGTGGTAATGAACACGGAGAGAGCCAGAGTCATTCCTGATATCTGTTTTCCCTTTCACAATCCTAATCAGACACACAAGGAAGTCTAGTATCAGAGGGGTAGCTGTGTTAGTCTGGATCTGCAAAAGCGACAAAGAGTCTTGTAGCACCTTACAGACTAACAGATTTTAGGGATCATGAGCTTTCATGGGCTAAGACCCACTTCATCAGATGAATGTTGTGGAAATCTCCAGAGGCAGGTATAAATAGCAGGCAAGAAAGCAAGGTCAATTCAATCGGGGGTGGGGGGGTGGGGGGGTGAAGCCCACTTCCAGCAGGTGATCTGGAGGTGTAAACACCCAGAGAGGGCGAGCCTTCCTCAGACATTGAACTCTGTACTTTGCTGAGGAGAGTGGTGGGGTTTTCACTCTACTTTGCCTTCTCCTTCCTTCCATCCCCTCCTGCATGGCATCCGTCACTTGCACTAGTACTGCAGTATTACTGGCAGAGAGTGAGCTCCCTGGTGACATATTATAAGTGCACTTCAAGGTTCCAAGTCATCACCATTCCAATGAAGGGAATTAAGTAAAAATAATCCACAATAGCCGAAATATTTCCCCAGCTTCCTGCCACAGAAAGCTGTTTAAGGCTGAACCCTGCGTAACTAAAGAACTAACAGTGTGAACTCTCTAAAAAGATTAGCTAGATGCTGAAGATGCTTGTGTGGGCAAGAAAATTAATTTTTGAAGTTTGCAAACAGAATTGGTTCTAATATATTATTAAATGGAAGCTTAAATTTTTCTGACAAAACAAGGACTGTGGGCCACAAACTTTGGTTAGGCTCCTAGATAACAGAAATCCAGGCAACCTAGAAAGTTAAAAAGGAGAAAGATTTTAAAATGAATGTAACAATATTCAAAATAGTAAACAGAAGATGCATACAACTTCCTCTACTGGTCAGTTATCATTCCACTAGGAATTAGTTTTCAAAGTGGAAGGATATATTGCATAAACCCTCTCACCCAAGAAAAAGTAAAACAATATAAATATTATGAGTCATGTTTAATAGCAGTTAGCCACTCTGGGGTTAAAATCAGTCTGCTATTTGGTGCACTTGTTGGGTGGCAGAAGGCATTAAGCCAAGCAGCACATTCTGTCAGTTTACTGCTACAACATAGCATTGGAACATCTTAATTTCCAAAATTAATGTGCAAAGCTCAATTGTTATACAAAACTAGAGAAATTAAGACAAAAATATATCGAATTCATTATCACAAATTAAACCTTCCACCTCAGGCTATTTTAAATAAAGAGCTACTGGACCAAAGTTAGACCTGGTGTAAGCAGAGATTCCAGGCAGCCGCTTCCCTGCTATTGAATTGTTCTCGTTGAATGTACTGCAGAGCACAACACTAATAAAACTTAAACATTTGTGCTTTACTGAACACACACGTTCCCAGGACAGTGGCTTACAAATGTCATGTCATATTTTAGGAAGCAATTCAGTGCAGCATAAAGCATATGGAAACTATACCCATTTTGGAAGCCTGCTTAAATAGTTTGTGGTGTTACCAATCACATTTCTGTCTCTGCATCTCCGTGTTCCTCCCAGAATGATGTTATATTATTCAAATGAAACATGCAAACTGATTGAAAAATATTTTTCAAAGTTTTTCAATAAAAATTCAAAGCTTATCCAAGATGCAATTCAACTGATCTAGCCTGATTTCAAATGGTGAATGTATTGACATGCAGACGAACAGAACAATTATTTGGATGAGATGGTTCAAGAATGCCTAAAAACCAATGATAGGGAAGTAATACAAAGAACACACAAAACTACACTGCAATTTGAGTCCAATTTGCTTTTCAGCATGAGAATGAAAAACTAGTATTACTTACCATATATCTAGATTTGTAGCATCTGATTAATATCCTAAGGAGAGGGAGGCTAAAATGTATTAGTAAACATGAGAAGACATTTTAAAAACACACAACTAAAATGTCATGAATAAATTAAAAATCTGGACTTAGTTTGAAGATTTCTGACTGGTGTTCTCAGTGATATGAGCTAACCATTTCCAAAGCATCTGCTCATTTAATAGGTCATTAATATGGCCACTCCCACTAGTCATGGAAAGTTATTTAATATTAGGGCATAAACAAACGAAAAAGGCTTTCACTTCTCCTTTCTTTACAGCAGCGTCTGCATTCTTCCAGTAAGGAGCAACATAGCATTCAGCTCATTTACTGAGCTGTGATTAGGGCCTAATTTAATATCACAGGGACGTAGATGGACCATAAACTGGCATCACACCACTTTGCAGATATTTATGAAGATGTTATCATCCAGTACACCACAACTGAAATGTAGTATCCAGGTGCCTTTGGCACTACAGTTTAGTCCCTTTTTATTATAATTCGGAGCTAAAAATCTCATAGTCCTTTTTTCCAAAGAGCTCTTTCTGCATGACTAATACTATCAAAAGCTCCATGCTTCCAAGGTAAAGTGTCCTCCCTGCACTAAGCCACAGCAAAGAGACAGTGCAAGAAGGTCCCTGCAACGGGGAGGGAATACAGAAGCTTCCCCATCAGTAAGCAAATCTATAGCTGGAATCCATGCATACCCCGTTTGATGAAAAAATGGCCAAGAGATTCATGTAACTGCAGATCCAGTCCCCATCCCTGGCCTGACTCTCCTCTGATGTCACAGAATCCTCACAGAGCAGTACTCCCATACACATCATCCCATACAGACACTAGTAATCTCTCTCTTCCCCTTCTCCATTCCCCTCGCCCCCAAAAGAACACTGAATCCACTTCTACAGCATGGAATACCCTCCTAGCAAAGATGTGCCCCTTAGAAACTAATAGTCACAAGTGGAACCAATCTGAAATTTGACCCTATCCCCTAATAAACTGCATCTCCATTTGTGAGCATCAACTCACCCCTTTGTCCCTCAATGCTAGCAGTTGGTATTACCTTGTTTAGCTGATTTATCGAGAAAGAAAAATACTTTTGTTCTTTGCAATTATGGACATTTATTCTTATTCTTTACCCTACCCTATTCATTCCCCACTAGCTGCTGCAATTGTACCGACATGTCTGGGTGTGAAAGACAGAATTGGTTTAGGATAATGAAGCAGAAGTGGGACATTAGAAATGCTGTGTGGTTGTTCCACATTCCCAGCAGATCGACTATATTCAGACTGTCTGGTCTCCTTCCTCTGAACAAAGGGCCACCCACTACACCATTAATGCAATTTACTCTGAATGGAATAGGTGTTAAATCTTTAATATTAGCAGCCTAACACTTTTCTCTGATATGCAGTATGTCCCACGGAGCAACTGTTCACTGGCCCTAGGGAGATGAACCAAATGATCTAGTAGCTTTGGGGGTTTTTTTCAGTTCCCACTAACTTTTGTTATACTCTCCTGGTTTTAACACAGTTCTAGTAGAGATTTGTTAAGAGCATTGGTAATTGTTATTAGCTATATTTTCACTGTGAATTAAAAAGTCTATATTTTGAATGAGGCATGACTCTCCTGGTGTGCTTATGCAGAAATGATGCTGCTTGCCTCTGGACTCTTGATATAGTGCTCTGAGGCCTTCAGTAAGTTACCAAGTATCATTGACTTGAAGTGTCCTTTTGAGTCATGCCATCTGCAATGATTAGTAATTCTGAATTACTACACAGCTACAACTCCCATCGGTAATTCTGACAACTAATCTGTCATCAAGAGCAAAGCTCCCATCATCAGAGCTCAGGGATGGATCTATTGTCTTATTCAGTTTTCTGTGTCCAATTTATTGTAGGATATCACACAATTTTAATATGAAGTCATACAAAATGACTTTTTGCTCTTCCAAGACTTAAATTTATTCATTGTCAGAGATATGAGATGGCAAAAAGAAGATAGCACGTACACTTCAAGCCAGTAAAATGCCCGTGACCTGTGACAGGATGTTGGATGGGGCAGGATCTGAGTTTACAGAGAATTCTTTCCTGAGTGTCTGGCTGGTGAGTCTTGCCCACATGCTCAGGGTTCAGCTGATTGCCATACTTGGGGTCAGGAAAGAATTTTCCTCAAGGGAAGAGTGGCAGAGACCCTGGAGGTTTTTCTCCTTCGCCTGCAGCGCAGCACACGGGTCACTTGCTGGAGGATTCTCTGCACCCTGAAATCTTTAAACCATGATTTGAGGACTTCAATAGCTCATAGGTGAGAGGTTTATTGCAGGAGTGGGTGGGTGAGATTCTGCGGCCTGCGTTGTGCAGAAGGTCAGCTTAGATGATCATAATGGTTCCTTCTGACCTTAAGGTCTATGAGCCTCATGGTTGGCAGGTGGAGGAATTAAGACATCCGATTAAACTAAAGCAGGAAGCATACAAATACATCATTTATATGCTTCCACTCTGTTGGCTGCCATGCCTACAAGAAGTTTCTTCTGTCATACTTTTGAAAGGTCAGATTTCAGTCAGGAAACAGGATATTTTTATTAGCCAACAGACTTTTGCCATATCTGTACACGCCCTTAGCGACGTGACCTGTGATCTTTATTTACAAGTAGTTCCATTCATTCCAATGGGACAAACTAATGCAAATAAGACTTGTAGGTATAGGCCCAATGTAAGAGGGAAGTGTTGCTAAGACACTATCCACCCTTTTATTGTTTATGTGAATAACCCAACTGAGTTACTGTCTTAAAATCTAATGTGTGGTCCCAGCCATGCCCTGCTTCCCCACCCCTCTCCCCCAAAAAATCACTTCTGCCACCTCACCCTCCAACCATTCCCCAACATCTGCATTTAAGAAAGTTGAGATGTAGGGAAGACACGTATGGGTCTCAGCAGTTACCAGAGGCAAACTTTCATTAGATGAGAAGAGACCAAGATTTTAATTTACAGTAGTGATACTTCACTTTGATAACACCATGCTCTCTCTCTTACCTCCAAAGAGAGACTCCTGGAACCTACTACTGACACCATTGATACTCTGGGATCAACTATTCCATTTCAAACTTTCATTTTTATTCAAACAAGTCATTTTAACATCCTCATTTAGACATTTAAAAGGGAAAGTATCAAATTTTCTAGTCAGGTCTGCTACTGTGCTCCCTAAACTCTTGGGATGGGGTACCAACGCATTCTGCATTAGCACAGCATCAGGAAATCCAGAGCTGCACACTTTCACTGTCTTCCTGGAAGCCATTCCAGGAAAGCTCACATCAGATAAGCATGACCCTCTGTGAAACAATACGCTGGGTTTCTCTAATGTCTATCTGGACATGCTGAGTTAGGAGAGGGCTAACGTGGCCATGGCCACATACATCATGAAACAGTGATTCAATTTGGACTACACCCTAGAATCCTCAAATTTGTTGCTACATTTCCTCCTTCAGGACTACACTCAAAGGCAAGTACCAGAAGAAGTCCAAGTATATGGGAATAGAGTTCTCAGACGTCTTTAATCTTACCACTTTGGGCACTGCATGACTTGGCTGCAGCATTTTCAAGTAAGCAGACTACACCCCCTCCTCTTTCTATGCACATCGTCCCCCCAGTTTGCATGGTTTTCTAATGCTCACTAGTTGTTACTGGGTGTTAGAATGAATTGATATAACCTGTGATAGATCAGTCTGGTAACTATTTTAAATAGGGACCCTAATAAAAGACACCAAGGAGCTGTGCTGGCTCTGTTCTGTAGAGTTAAGCTACAGATGTGAGTAGTTTAATATTAAATATATATCCTCCAAAGTCTAGACACATTAAGATCCAGGAAACACTGGGCCTCCCTAGAGTAACCACTGCTTACTCTAGGGATTCCTTGACAAGGAGATAGGTGGATGAATAGTTTGCTTAGGGGATTCTGTGCTGTAGATAGGAAATGCAATTTTACTTAGACCCTTTTAAAATTAGGGATGCATTATATATTACCTCTAGCGTTCTCCATTAGTTCTCTGTTGCCCTCTAGTGGCTCTGATCATAACAATATTAAAAAAGCTGCTAAAACAAAATACAATGCAATCAGATTAAACATTATGCTTGACTCACTTGACACATGCTTAAGTGTTTTGCTGAATAAGGATGAAGTTAATCACATGCCGGAAATCAAGCATGTAGTTGAGTAATTTCCTGAATCAGCACCTCTATAATGAACACTCATCATGGCAGGTATGGGCTGCACATGACCAGAAGTATAGCACTAAGAAAAAAATGCACCAAAACTGGAGTCCCTTTGGAACAAATCTTAGCAGTATTGCTGCTGGCAGCCATCATATGCTGAAAGATGACGTATGTTACCAAATGGAATCCAATGTCAAAACTCCCATGTTGCTATACCAACACCACTACTACTCCTGCTTTTATATAGTGCTTTCATCAGTACATCTCAAGGTACTTTAGAAATGAGTGTAAGTATCATTTCCTGGGATCTTGGCAAACTGAGGCAGACATAGAAAGTGACTTGCTGGTTTAAGGTTCAGAAAAAAAACATTTTTGTAAATAAGCTGATGTGTAGGGCTGTTGATTAGTTACAGTTAACTCATGCAATTAACTCAAAAAAATTAATCGGGATTAATTGCAGTTTTAATTGCATTGTTAAGTAGAATACCAACTGCCATGTATTAAATATTTTGGATGTTTTTCTACATTTTCATATATATTGATTTCAGTTACAACACAGAATACAAAATGTATAGTGCTCACTTTATATTATTTTTATCACAAATATTTGCACTAATAAAAAATATTTTTCAATTCACCTCATACAAGTACAGTAGTGTGATCTCTATCGTGAAAGTGCAACTTAAAAATGTAGGGTTTTATTGTTACTTACCTACACTCAAAAACAAAACAATATAAAAATTTAGAGCCTACATGTCCACTCAGTCCTACTTCTAGTTCAGCTAATAACTAAAACTAAAAGCTTGTTTACATTTACAGGAGATAATGTTGCCAGCTTATTTACAATGTAACCTGAAAGTGAGACCAGGCGTTCACATGGCACTTTTGTCGCTGATGTTGCAAAGTATTTACGTGCCAGATGTGCTAAACATTCATATGCCCCTTCATGCTTTGGCCACCATTTCAGAGGACATGCCTCCATGCTGATGACATTCGTTAAGAAAATAATTATGTTAATAAAATTTGTGACTGAACTCCTTGAGGGAGCACTGTATGTCTCCTGTTCTGTGTTTTACCTGCATTCTGCATAATTTCATGTTATAGTAGTCTCAGATGATGACCCAGCTTGTTGTTTTAAGAACTGTAGCGGTCGTCCTTCCCACTCTAGGTCAAAGGAAGGCCATGCCGTCTCACTACGCCATTGGGATCGCCACCTAATATCTGGAGGAACTAACAAATAGGTGTTAGCATTCTGGACGGTCCAACAGGTCTAAACCCCCAATAGTCAATGGGCTCGGGCCCTTAGGCAGAGAGAGGACCTCCCAGGAGTCCATATGCTTGGCCCTTAGCCCAGGGCAGAGCAGCCCACACTCTTTAGTCCCTGGGCCCTTTAAACAGGGGACGAGTAAACCCAGTAGTATATGGGTTCTGGGCCCTTTAAGCAGGGGCACAGCAAACCCTGCAGTCATTTAGCTCTGAGCTTTGGATGGAGAGGCAGAGCGAACACCCAGGATTCAATGAGGCTCTGAGTCCCGGGGGGGGGGGGGGGGGCGGGAGCATAGTGAACATCCAGAAGTCAGTGGAACTCTGGGTCCCTAGTCAGGAACACAGCAAACCCAGTAGTCGATTAGCTCTGGATACAGAGCCCCGGGGTCAAACATCCTAGGTCCGGCAGACAACTGGCAAATGCACACCTCTGGACCTGGCGAGGGGAAAACCCCGACCCAAGGACCTAACAGTGGGTCAGCAAGGCTTCCAGCTGCAACATGCCAATTGTGCCTCAGGAAAAGCTACAGCCGAATTAAGGTTGGCTGTCCGTGGGCCTCTTCTTCCCCTTGGGGTATACCTGGGTCAGTGGGGCATCCTCAGTCTGTTCTGGGTAGGTGGACAGTGACAGTCATGGCAAGCCCGCGGCAGATGCAAGTTCTTCGGCAGGCAGGGCGCCACTGAGTTCAGCAGCAGAGTCAGCAGCCAGGAGTGAGCAGAGTTCATCTGCATCCCTCCGTGTCTCAGCTCCAATTGAGCTGGAGGCCCTGCCCTTTATACTTCCTGTCCCTGTTACCCAATTCCAGTGGGAGGGCGAGACAGGCCTGGCTCCACCCACTTGGGCAGAGAGGATGGTTCCTCCTCTCTGGCTCGGAAGGAGGCCATACCACCTCACTATAGAACACTGGTCACTGCAGATCTGACAAAATGCAAAAAAGATATCTTTAGAAATCTCAAATTGGTATCTACAGTACTTGCTCCAAGGATTAAGAATCTGTAGTGCCTTCAAAAACTAGCGCATTTCTAGCGTTCAGAAATCTTAAAAAGAGTAACACTCTGATGGGGAAAACTACAGAACCCAAACCACCAAAAAAAAAAAATCAACCTTCTGCTGGTGGCATCTCACTCAGATGATGAAAATGAATATGCGTCGGTCCATACTGCTCTAGATCGTTATTAAGAAGAGCCCATCAGCAATATGGATGTATGTCCCCTTGAATAATGGCCAAAGCATGAAGAGACATGAATCTTTAGCACAGGGGCTGGCAACCTTTCCGAAGTGGTGTGCTGAGTCTTCATTTATTCACTCTAATTTAAGGTTTCGCATGCCAGTAATACATTTTAATGTTTTTAGAAGGTCTCTTTCTATAAGCCTATAATATATAATTGAACTATCTGTTGTATATAAAGTCAATATGGCTTTTAAAATGTTTAAGACGCTTCATTTAAAATTAAATTAAAATGCAGAGCCCCCCAGACCGGTGGCCAGGACCTGGGCAGTGTGAGTGCCACTGAAAATCAGCTCGCATGCCACCTTTGGCACTCATGCTATAGGTTGCCTACACCTGCTTTAGCATATGTGGTATGTAAATATCTTGCGACGCCAGCTACAACAGTGCAATCTTCTCACTTTCAGGTGACACTGTAAAAAAAGAAGCAGGCACCATTATCATCTCCTGCAAATGTAAACAGATTTGTTTGTCTGAGCAGTTTGCTGAAGAAGTAGGACTGAGTGGACTTGTAGGCTCAAAAGTTCTATCCTGTTTTACTTTTGAATGCAGTTTTTTTTTTTAACATAATTCTACATTTGTAAGCTCATCTTTCATGATAAAGAGATTGCATTACAGTACTTGTAATAGGTGAACTGAAAAACACTTTCTTTTGTGTTTTCAAAAGCATTTGTAATAAAGTGAGCACTATACATTTTGTATTCTGTGTTGAAATTGAAATATATTGAAAAATCCACAAATATTTAAATAAATGGTATTCTATTAACAGCGTGATTAACCACTATTAATATTTTTCCTTTTATAGTGAATCATTATGAAAGCAGATTCCCAAATGAGATCAACTTGCGAGCAGTAGGGTTGCCCAAAGGAAAAGTCCAGAAACACCTATTAAATTTAAATCTTATTTTCAAGTATAACATTCAATTCTTGTATAACAAGAAGCATGTCTCTATATGAAACGTTAAGATGTTGATTAAAATTTCTTTCAGTTTGCACAAGTACAATTCCACTCACTGATATTAGCTATATTCACTATGGCCTGCAGAATAGAAGAAATTTGTATTGGCCAACTCTAGGGTGGAACAATAATGATTCGAGGGTGCTAAAGGATTTGCCTGATGTGACTGCAGAGCCACATGCAATTATCTTTGAAAATTCATGATGATCGAGGGAGGATCCGGATGATTGGAAAAAAGCTAATGTAGTGCCCATCTTTTAAAAAGGGAAGGAGGAGGATCCGGGGAACTACAGGCCAGTCAGCCTCATCTCAGTCCCTGGAAAAATCATGGAGCAGATCCTCGAGGAATCAATTCCCACAGTATTCTTGCCAGCAAGTTAAAGTAGCATGGGCTGGATGAATGGACTATAATAAGGTGGATAGAAAGCTGGCTAGATCTTCGGGCTCAACGGGTCATGATCAATAGCTCCATGTCTAGTTGGCAGATGGTATGAAGTGGAGTGCCCCAAGGATCAGTCTTGGGGCTGCTTTTGTTCAATATCTTCATTAATGATCTGGAAAATGGTGTGGACTGCACCCTCAGCAAGTTTGCAGATGACACTAAACTGGGAAAAGTAATAGATATGCTGGAGGGTAGGGATAGGATACAGAGGGATTTAGACAAATTAGAGGATTGGGCCAAAAGAAATCTGATGAGGTTCAACAAGGACAAGTGCAGAGTCCTGCACTTAGGGCTTGGTTACACTTGAAATTTCAAATGCTCCCATGGTAGTGCTATGAATTTCAAGTGTGGTCACTCCAGGTAATCCACCTCCACGAGGGGATTAGCTCCGAGCGCTGGGACCAAGGAGCCCGTCTACATTAGCACTTTAAAGCGCTAAGACACCTCTGAATCAGCAAGTTAGAGAGCTGTAAAATGTCAGTGTAGCCAAGCTCTTAGGAAGGAAGAATCCCATGCACTGCTACAGACTAAGAGTCCTGTGGCACCTTAAAGACTAACTAACTAAAATTTTAGAGCATAAGCTTTTGTGGGCTAATAGTCAGATGCATCCGACGAAGTGGGTATTAGCCCACGAAGCTTATGCTCTAATACTTCAGTTAGTCTTTAAGGTGCCACAGCACTCTTTGTCACTTCTGCAATTCCAGACTAACACGGCTACCCCCTCTGATTCTTGCTACAGACTAGGGACCGAATGGCTAGGCAGCACTTCTGCAGAAAAGGACCTAACAGTTACAGTGGACGATAAGCTGGATATGAGTCAACAGTGTGCCCTGTTGCCAAGAAGGCGAACAGTATTTTGGGCTGTATAAGTAGGGCCATTGCCAGCAGATCGAGGGACGTGATCATTCCCCTCTATTCAATATTAGTGAGGCCCCATCTGGAGTACTGTGTCCAGTTTTGGGCCCCACACTACAAGAAGGACGTGGAAATTGGAAAGAGTCCAGCGGAGGGCAATAAAACTG
Source organism: Dermatemys mawii (assembly GCA_007922305.1). Classification (NCBI taxonomy): domain Eukaryota; kingdom Metazoa; phylum Chordata; order Testudines; family Dermatemydidae; genus Dermatemys; species Dermatemys mawii. Next base: position 14,356,708 of record ML677388.1, read on the forward strand.
ACTAGTGGGCTGGAGCACATAACTTATGAGAAAAGGTTGAGGGAACTGGGTTTGTTTAGTCTGCAGAAGAGAACAGTGAGGGGGGATTTGATATCTGCTTTCAACTACCCAAAAGGGGAACCAAAGAGGATGGATCTAGACTGTTCTCAGTGGTAGCAGATGACAGAACAAGGAGTAATGGTCTCAAGTTGCAGTGGGGAAGGTTTAGGTTGGATATTAGGAAAAATGTTTTCACTAGGAGGGTGGTGAAGCATTGGAATGGGTTCCCTAGGGAGGTGGTGGAATCTCCTTCCTAAGAGGTTTTTAAGGTCAGGCTTGTCAAAGTCCTGGCTGGGATGACTTAGTTGGGGACTGGACCTGCTTTGAGCAGGGAGTTGGACTAGACACCTCCTGAGGTCCCTTATAACCCTGATATTCTATTATTCTTCTCAGTCACAACACCTACTGGCTCACTATTAGAAAGATACTAGGACAGTGAAGATGCAGTCAATTCAAGAATAAGTCAGTCACTAAAACAGATCTGTTTTCCTTTTATCTAACCAGTATATAAAGATCAGTCCTTGTTTTTTTTCCCTTTAAAAAACAAAACACTCTTTTCCATGGAAATATTTAGTAGAAACCCAGTTTCATTTTTTTAGCTCATTCAAGCCCCAACCCTCCCTTCATTTACAAACATAATAAGGAAGTCCAGAAATGCAGACAGAATTACTCTATACAAAGTGGACATTTCAGTTATTCTTGCCAGATCAGGTCACTAGGAGCACATGAAGTAGAGTATATTTAGAGAGGGTAACTCACCATATCATGTCCCCAGAGCACTCACTTAAGTGTAACACACAATTAAGTGTAAAAATGTAATAAGAAAAGCCAAAATGGAATTTGAAGAACAGCTAGCCAGAAACTCAAAAGGTAATAATAAAATGTTTTTTAAATACGTCAGAAGCAGGAAGCCTGCTAAACAACCAGTGGGGCCCCTGGACGATCGAGATACAAAAGGAGCACTTAAAGATGATAAAGTCATTGCAGAGAAACTAAATGACCGAAGCAAAGAATTCTTCACGGCTGAGGATGTTTGGGAGATTCCCAAACCTGAGCCATCTTTTGTAGGTGACAAATCTGAGGAATTGTCACAGATTGAAGTGTCACTAGAGGAGGTCTTGGAACTAATTGATAAACTTAACTGTAACAAGTCACCGGGACCAGATGGCATTCACCCAAGAGTTCTGAAAGAACTCAAATGTGAAACTGCGGAACTATTAATTAGGGTCTGTAACCTGTCCTTTAAATCGGCTTCTGTACCCAATGACTAGAAGATAGCTAATGTAACACCAATATTTAAAAAGGGCTCTAGAGGTGATCCTGGTAGTTACAGACCGGTAAGTCTAACGTCCGTACTGGGAAAATTAGTTGAAATAATAGTAAAGAATAAAATTGTCAGGCACATAGAAGAACATAAATTGTTGGACAAAAGTCAGCATGGTTTCTGTAAAGGGAAATCATGGCTTACTAATCTATTAGAGTTCTTTGAAGGGGTCAACAAACATGCGGACAAGGGGGATCCAGTGGACATAGTGTACTTAGATTTCCAGAAAGCCTTTGACAAGGTTCCTCACCAAAGGCTCTTATGTAAATTAAGTTGTCATAGGATAAGAGGGAAGATCCTTTCATGGATTGAGAACTGGTTAAAAGACAGGGAACAAAGGGTAGGAATAAATGGTAAAGTTTCAGAATGGAGAGGGGTAACTAGTGGTGTTACCCAGGGGTCAGTCCTGGGACCAATCCTATTCAACTTATTCATCAATGATTTGGAGGAAGGGGTAAACAGTGAGGTGGCCAAGTTTGCAGATGATACTAAACTGCTCAAAATAGTTAAGACCCAAGCAGATTGGGTCTTCAAAAACATCTCAGAAAACTAAGTGATTGGGCAACAAAATGGCAAATGAAATTTCATGTGGATAAATGTAAAGTAATGCACTTTGGAAAAAAATAACCCTAACTATACGTACAACATGATGGGGGCTAATTTAGCTACAACTATTCAGGAAAGAGATCTTGGAGTCATCATGGATAGTTCTCTGAAGATGTCCATGCAGTGTGCAGCGGCAGTCAAAAAAGCAAACAGGATGTTAGGAATCATTAAAAAAAGGATAGAAAATAAGAGAGAATATCTTATTGCCCCTATACAAATCCATGGTGCACCCACATCTTGAATACTGTGTACAAATGTGGTCTCCTCATCTCAAAAAGGATATACTGACATTAGAAAAGGTTCAGAGAAGGGCAACTAAAATAATTAGGGGATTGGAACGGGTCCCATTTGAGGAGAGATTAAAGAGGCTAGGACTTCTTAGCTTGGAAAAGAGGAGACTAAGGGGGGATATGATAGAGGTATATAAAATTATGAGTGGCGTGGAGAAAGTGAATAAGGAAAAGTTATTTACTTGTTCCCATAATAGCAGAACTAGGGGCCACTCATTGAAATTAGTGGGCAGCAGGTTTAAAACAAATAAAAGGAAGTTCTTCTTCACATAGCGCACAGTCAACCTGTGGAACTCCTTGCCTGAGGAGGCTGTGAAGGCTAGGACTATAACAGGGTTTAAAAGATAACTGGATAAATTCATGGAGGCTAAGTCCATTAACTGCTATTAGCCAGGCTGCGTAAGGAATGGTGTCCCTAGCCTCTGTTTGTCAGAGGGGGGTGATGGATGGCAGGAGAGAGATCACTTGATCATTACCTGTTTGGTTCACTCACTCCGGGGCACCTGGCATTGGCCACTGTCGGTAGACAGGATACTGGGCTAGATGAACCTTTGGTCTGACCCAGTATGGCCCATCTTATGTTCTTATGTACTCATGGTACTCCACCCACATTAACTAGATGGCTATACAATGTGAATCTGCAGGGTAGTGATAATTTCTCCTCCTCAAGGCCAGTATTTTAACCTCTGTTTTTCCACCAGAGCCATGTCAAGTAGCTACTAATCAGGTGTGTCAGACAGTCCAAGTTACAGGATTTAAACAAGAATAGCAAGAACTATGTTGTTTAAAATTGGTCTGACGCTCTGCACCTCTCCCTTACTGCCACATCCTACTTATGGAAACCAAACTCCAAGATGGGAATGTTTACCTGTTAACTGGGTCCCAGTACAAACATCCCTGACGGGTTGATCTTGCTCTTGACAGGCAGCAAACTCACCCCAACTGGAGGAATTAAAGTCTCCGGTGTCCTCTGCAGGTTTTCCTTCACCAGTTGCAAGTGATTCTATAATACATCTCAATTAACATAACTAATTAAATGGTTTTATAATGAATTCTGAAACTGATTTTCTAGTCCAGCTGTCTTTAAAAAGAGGAAATTTAGTCAAGTGGTAAGAGCAGGGAAATGCAAGCTGAAATTCTAGTTTGTATTCCAGCAGTGTCCCTGATCCATAACTGCACAAAAGACCTGATTTAGTTTCCTTGTCTGTAGAAAATGGATGATACAATGAACATGTTATAAAATCACTTGGGGATCCTCAAACAGAAGGTGCAAAAAAAGCAGCAGCAGCCAGTGCTACAGCTAGAGTGCTGAAATTGCATAAGAGTTTCAGTTTGACCCCCTTATGATCTCTTGCTCATAACTTTTGGAAACTTTCGCCTTCTGGAATATTTTCAGGTTTGATGAAAGTAAATGAAAAAACACACGTCACTTTATCAAAGATTCTTGCAACCATTTTCTTCCCTGAAACATTTCTTAAGCTGAAATTTGGTAGAGTCTCTTCACTATAAACATCCTGGATTGGAACAATGCAATTGGTTTTGATTTGCCTAATTTGTGACCCTTTGAATGGCACATGCAGTACACCCTTTACACAGATTTTTGACCAAGCTAATAAAATGTACAGCTAAGCAAGGCTGCGTTTCAGAGAGGCTAACATAGTGAAAAGGGGACAGAAAAATCAGAGTAGGCTGAGCTAAATGTTCCATTCCTCAGGACCTTGTAAGATGCACAAGAGTTACAATTTAGATACATGCATGCAGTATCCTGCAGTCTTGTGAACAACTTTATGTTTATGAGAGTTGCCAATATGAAAACCATTTTACACTGTACTAGCACAGAGTGCACATTCAGTACACAGAACAGTAAACATTTACTATCATAAACAGGCCAGTTTAGCTTCAAAGTTAATTGCACCTAAAAAACCCCTGTACATTGCTGTTTGAAAACAAACAAACAGACAGGACAGAGATAACCAAATTATTCAAATATCAACCTTCGTGTTTATCCTATAAAAAGTGAATGGTAACAAATATATTGGACCTTTATAATACAAAAATTTATATAAGCAAAAATTAAAAAGCATAAGATACTACTACATGTTCTTAAGATTGTAGAACAACATTGCAAGATACACATTTTAGCAAATCTGAAGCTCACTGACACGTCATTCGTGTTCCCCCTCCCAGCTGCAAACATCAAGATTCAGTGTGCAAGCTTTTACCATCCTTCCCCAGGCACCCCGAGTTCCTTTAAAATACTGTACCAGCTAATTGTGTCCAGAACTGGATGAAGATAGCAGGACACTGCTACCCACTATTTACCTAAAAAGGAGAGGTGAAAAGAGGAACCTGCAACGCCTGACAACCAAATCCACAATGCAGGAAGCAGGACTTTGCCAGTACAAACCAGCAGGAGTAGCAGCAATGAACATCACCCCAGCATTTCAACCTCTTCCTTGTGCAAGCACCCTAGATGTGACAGTTTCAGTCTCAATCAGTACTGAGGGGAAAAAACTGGCCTCATAATTACAGGCATAGCCACAAAGGGGCAGTTATAATTGCATCCTCAACTTTAATTTAGCATTTCTTTATTTGAGTGCTTAACCCTGTCATGTTCTCTAATAATTCCACAGAAAAGCTTACATTAAATTCTTTCCTGGAAGTCTAAAAAGTGTAAACGTCCTAGGAAATTAGAGCCATCTGAATTTAAGGAAAGATCTCTTGAATTAGAGAAAAGAGAAACAGAAATCAAAAGAAAACAGGCAGATAGAGGCTTCTGTTTCTGTATCTTCAGGGGATTAACTCAGAACCAAGTGGATCTTTGTAGCAATCCTTAAATAAAATTCTAAAGCAAATGGAGGAAAAGGGAAAGCAAAAGATTTGAGGGAACATTTAGTCCCAACTGCACTCCAAAGTCACATCTGGTGAGGATTCAGTGACTAATTTGTAATGGTAAGAACATGGGAGAAAAGAACTTGAATACCACTTGTGCTGATGGACAGCCTGATGAGAATAGAAATATTTGTAATATATATAAGCATTTCTATAGTGTGTATCACTGTAGTACTGAGCACCACAAAATGACTTCTTGGTCCTCTAAGTCAGTCCAAGAAGGCCTCTGTGATGAAATTTCTGATCTAGGTTTTTATAGTTGTATTAGACCAGTGAGTTCCAGGTGCTCCTGTGAGCAGCCCAGGCTTTATTCTCTTCAGATCTGGGCTCAGGACAGGAACTTAATAGAGACTGAAGTGAAAAGAAATAAGCATAAGGATGGTCTGAAAAATGACTTTCCTTGTGGAAAACCAGGAAATGGAATTTTCAGGAAGGGGTTCACAGGTCACTTATTTTGCATGCAGGAAGACTCAGGGAACAACGTAAGCAAGGGCATATCAGTGGAGACAAACTGAGGTTTTACTACTGTCATCCTTACCTTATGCTCCATTCTCGGCAAGGAGCACAACTGTATCTATGTTCAAAGCTGCTGCATTTTCCATCAACTATGTGCTCCACAAGTGTGGTAGGCTTGTTTCTGAAGGATCTTCCAGAGTGGCTCAAGTAGGCTGACTGCCCTCTGCTTCCTCATCCACAAGTGCAGCAAGTCACACCACTCAGCCCTGGGTTGGACAGGAGGGGGAGCTGTTCCCTGAGACTAAATGTGCTCTCTAAGTTTGAAGAACTTGGAGCTGTTCTCTCTTTGGTCCGATTAGCAGTATTCTAACAGCATGAACAGAAAAGCCTTGGCCCTTGTACCAACTTATGAATGATGTGCCTGGGTAAACTGGAACGTCCTCAAATTCAGAGACTCTCGGAGTCACTGACACCAGCACATGCTCATACCACTAGATTCACATGCTGCCTTTTAAAGCTACTTGACCATTTTGTGTTGAGAGGCTCTTGGTTACTAAAAAATACCACAACCCAAGTTCTTCTGGAGAACGGACAGTTATTCTGATTATGACATTCTCTTTAGCGATCCTTTCACACTAGAGAAAAGCATATTAATTTTGTGGTAACTAAGAACTCCCTATTCTGTACCTCCTGAGAGCTAGTACCTACTTCTTCAAGGGGAATGTGGACCAAGTTTCTCCCATCTATGAGGCTCTCTTCTCAATGTGATGCCGATGGATGGGAGAGGATCCTCTGGTGACTGATTAACGAAAGAACTTAATTTGGATCCAGACTTTTCAGATGGAGTAACCATCACAAGAGGGGTAGACAGACAGATATGATGGACAAGAACTATTTCAAGCGGCTGTTCTAAACTGCCCCCAAGTAACAAGGTGCCCCCTTTCTAGCATATCTGAGAGATTCTTCCCAGCTATATCATCACTGTATTTTTCCATGCTGCCCCTTAGTATATGCCATTGCCACCATATCCCAGTCCAACAAGCCACATACCCCCTTCATTCAAATTTCTCCCAAATACTCATTGGTGAGCTTATAAAAGTGTGAGAAAGGAGAAAAACTAGAGTGTCAATTGCAGTTAACCCCTGTGATTAACTGAAAACAAAATTAATGTGTTAATTTTTTTAATGCATTAACTGAAGACCTCTGAGCAGGAAGGGGGGCATCAGCTGCGGGGGTGAGGGAGCTGAAGCTCCAGCCTGAAGCTCTGGGGGCAGCAGGTGGGCTGAAACGCCAGGATGGAGCCCTGTACCCCAGGAGTGGTTGGAGCCGTGT